>VMDR010010906.1:0-29668 GCA_007922815.1 Macrotus californicus
CCTGACTCGGGACCAAACAGGCAACCTTTCAGTCTGCAGGCCGGCCCTCAATCCATTGAGCCACACCAGCCAGGGCTATTCCATGTAAGCTTTAAAAAATATCTGTTCCATCTAAGTTTTAAAAAATATCTGTTGCTTTTGAAAAATCTCAAGAAGATAGTATTGTGAGGTCTGTCACTCATTTAGTGTTTGACAAACATTTACTGAGCACCTAGGATGTGTGAGCACAGCACCGAGCTCTGGGCAGCCAGCAGGGAGTGAGGCAGTGACAGTCCCTACTCTCACCGGCTCCCCATGTAACACAGGCCACCAGGGACAGGAGACTCCACAGTGCTGCAGCCACAGCACGCTGACCTCTTAGAAGCGGTTGGGAAGCCTATTGATGTGGTGCGTTTGAAGCCCGACCTGCTGAGTCTTCTCCTGCTTTCTGGTTGGAAAGCAGAGCTACCAGTCGATTGAATAAAGTGCTGGGTATTTAGGGATCTAAGCAAAGAAAAAAAAAATGGTGGAAGCAGAGGGCACTACTTATTATTTCTGATTCTTGCTATAGGCATTAGACTTGGGGAAGATTACTGAATCTTTCAGGGGTTCTGTGAAACATGCATAATTTTTCACTTGGAAAAGCAGAAAATTTTAGGAATTGAACCAAATCTTTAAAAATACTTGCTAGCTTTACTCCAGTCAAACCTGAGCTCCAAATAGAGAGTGTATATAGACTGTAGTCTCTACCTAAGATTATTACAGATAGTAATTTTCCTCTTACTGAACTTTTCGGTGCTGAAATTATAATAGCTAACCAGAGCTAACATTTATAGTGCGATATAATGTGTGCCAGGTCCTTTGTTAAATCTTTTACATGTATCATTTTATTTAGTTCTCCCAACAGTTTAGATGATAATGTTACCATCCCATTTTACAGATGAGTAAAATAAAGCTTAAGTCAGTTTAAAAAGAACGAGGTCCAACAGAAGAGTGTTAGTAATATCAATCCTCTAAGTTACATTTCAGATGACTAAAGATATCAGGCATTTTTGATAATAGATTTCTCTTTTCTTCAGCTCTGGCTACACTCTGTTTCCCTGCTTAGGTAGCCAAAACCTGAGCTTCAGATAAGAGCAGATATGGATGAGGCACATTCACCTATGAATTACCTAAGGATTGCAGTGCTAGGTGTTGTTACTATCACTCACTCTTACAGAATACTGATGTTCCTCAGGATCGACTCTTCTTATGTAGTCTTAAATTCTGTTGTCTGATCAGTGCTACCTTTTAAAAAAGACTACTGTTTTAAGACCCTGGAAGCACCAGAGAATTTCACTTTGCCTAAAAACTCACTATACAATTATTTAACAAGTTGAATGTATTTACTAATAAAGGAAGAAAAAAGTACTAGAAAGAATGTTTTCTCACTTAAAGTTACATAACTCCTTTGGAAATGGCTTTTGAAAATATCTACCAAAAGATAAAGCATGCATGTTATGTTATACGCATAGGTTTACATGCATTTGTGTATTTGGACAAATTTGATCCACTAAAAATCATTTTTGTATCAGTCTGCTTCAGGACCACCAATAATTCCAGAAGCATCACCTCATGGTAAAGTTCTGTGGTGTTGGTGATAAAAACAGAGCTGGTTTCTAAGAAAGTTGTGACATGCAAGAGAAGGAGAAAGATCACATGACTGGCAAGTACACCGAGAATTCTTAGAATTCACTAGTTCCTTGAGGCAGGACTATACTTCAAGCATTCCAGAGATAAACTAATCTATACCTTTAAAAAGGTTTTGAAAAGCAGTTTCAAGAACCTCAGTAACCTTTCATGTTTATCTGGAATTTCTTCTTTCTCCTATCTATAAAATATTTTTCCATACTTCAAACAAAACCAAATGTCCAGATCTATGGTGTCTTTGTACTGAAATAAAATACAGCTTGTATGTCTGCTTTAAAATTCTCTTTCCACGAACAAGAACCAGCATCTGGCTTGGGGTGGCCTAGGTTTGGAGACTGAACACTATTCGGGATGAGAAGTTCTGCACAAGCGGGCCCCAATGCACCGCAGCCTTGTTACACAGGACACATCACTGGATCTCCATTCCGGACGCTTGACTTCACCACTGACAAAATGGGGTCAGTAACACCTACACTAATGTCCCAAAGGTTGGCTGTGAAATTCCTAGGAGAAAGTTTTAAAAGGATGAGGATAGGATGATTCTAGTAGGGATCTTTCGAAGACAGGTCTTTTAGGAAACCCTTTTGACAAGTCAGTGGTAAGAGCGGAGAACAGGTGACAGGGGTCTCAGTGGTAGACATCCTGGATCCTGGGTCACCTACATGGGAGCAGGTCTAGGGCGGGGAGGGAGATGGCAGCAATGACCATCTGTGCCAGAGCAGGGGACACAGGAAGACCACTGGGGAGCCCAGGGTTGAGAGCGCAGAGACACGGGCCCCAGAAAGCAATGCAATGAAGGCAGGGAAAGCAGCAGGTGCTGCTGAGGGGAACCTGCTGATACCATGCTAGTCACCTGCAGAATCCCTATGAGGATTTTAAGGAATCAAACCACAGGGTGAGAAAGGTAGAGCGAGGTGCACGTATGTGAGTGTCCGTGTGTGCCCCTGTACTTCATCAGAGTTCAATATTTTCTGAGTGTAGCCAGCTGGGCTGACCTTCCACGAGAGCTGGTGTTGCGGAGATGAAGACGCCAACACTGATGCAGCCGGGTGTTAAATCCTGAGGCAATGGCTGTACCTACAGGTATGGAACCTTCTAGCTTTAGCCAGCTACACCCTTTGGACCAAAGCTGCTTACATAAGTAGTTGTTTTTATGAGTACCTAAAATTATAGCTATTATTTATCGATTAGAATAAACAATTTATTCATTTATTACTTATGAGAAGTTGTAGTTAATGTTTTTCTGTTCATTTTTAAAATATGGCTCATTACCATGCCCCATCTGCAGTATGGGGTTATTTTTGTACGTGTGTTCTTTGACTTCTGGGGACATAAGAGAATGCACACTGTAAATGCACACTCCTTTAAAGGGTACACCTCATGTAGGAAAGAGGTGACACTACTCTTCCCCAGCTGTGACTAACATCCAAAGCTGTGAAAGGGCTCGCCACGAACGGGGCTGTGCCAACAGCCTGGGAGTAGGCTCTGGTTCTCCTCCTCCATGCGCACTAAATCATGTGACACTGCGGTCGACCAGAGTGAGAGCTGAAGGACATACGCCAACCAATATAATTCTAGCTATGTGTACTTATCTATAGTCAATGTAATTCTACGACCCCCAACACGTATCTAACAGAGGACCTGTTATACCCAGATTACGACAAGGACTGGTTGCATAGTCTATGAAAGTACCATATGCAGGCATCACTGTATTTCACACACCAAGTCGGAATACCTAGAAAAACAAAAAGGAAACGCACCTTGTCAACCCTGGGTGTGGTATGGCACAACTATACTGCCTAGAATCACAAGCCTCGAAATCTATTCACAGGCACCAGTTTGCAAAAGCAAGAAACCGTTTCAGACAATGTCAAGCACTTTTAACACCATGATGCTGATTTTGCTCAATGTCCTTTTGAAGAAAGCGAACAGCTGGAAAGCACGCAAGTCAAGGGCGTGCCACTACGCAACTGACCCGGTAATGGTGGAAAAACATTAGGACCTTGTAGTGACGCAATAAATGATGTTATCATTTTTATATTTAAGGAAAGTAATGTTCTGTTAGGTGGTACATGCTGTCTACACCGGACACAAAGCTGTTATTGATGCCTTGAGAACAGGTGTCTAAACCCAGAGAAGAATCAGTATTCTAATGAGATTTCATGGAGGTGTCACATCAGGCTGCTCAAGATCCCATAGATGAAACCAACCAATGACAAGACTGCATCACCACAGTTAGGAGTGTGTACATGTACAGAGGCAGACAGCGATGGGACTGAGTTCAATTGTTCTTCAGGTTACACACATGGTAAACAACACTAGGGGAAGCGCTAAAGGGGCAAAAGTGTTGGAAAGAGACTTATTTGTTTAAAACTTATAAATGAAAATGGAAGTAACTTCTATTCATGAATTCCATTATCTCAAGCAATGCTAGCTCCCAGGGCCTATACATGAGTTAGTGCCTAAAAACATGAAATTGGTGAGGCACAGAAAGCCCTACCTGTGACACAGAGGTGACATTACCTTTAGAGAGGACCATCAACACAACTTTGCTAACTCAGTCATGAACGTTTGAACTCTCTCCCAAAGGCAGAAGTGCCTTGGGAATACTCACATTCCCAGTATCAGCATAGTGCCTGGCAAATAGTAGGTGCTCAAACTATGCCAGACTTCCAATCATCAAATCATTTTCATTGAGATAAGCTTGGAAAAAATCTTAGAATATTCCAGAATTTCAGAAAACATTCTAAAAGAATTAGAAGACTTTAGTTTAAAGCTCTGCCCAATCCCTTTCTGTCTTCATTCTTCAAGTATTTCTTGGGTCCCTACTATGTATGGGCCAGACATTATGCAAGGTACTGGGGACTGAGTCTAAGAGACAGAGGCCTACGCACGTAGGTGCACCGCTCAGGGGCTGGGACAGAAATTCTGCCTGGGGGCCCGGAGGTGGAGGTGATCAGTCACCCCAAAGTGTGGGGGCTTGAGCCCTGGAGGAGGCTGTTACCTTTGAGAGAGATTATACAAAATGAGACGGAATGTTGGAGAACACAAACATGGAAAAGATGGGTGAGGGAAGAGAAGAGGACAGGAGGGACGCCAGCAGAAATGTCGAGGTCAACAAAATGAATCATGATGGGGGATTCAGTTAACCCAGAGTCAAAATACTCTCCAGACATTAACAAGATAATGAATGTCAGCTATATATTAGCTATGGCCCCACCAAGCCAGCTTTGTACCCCCTTACAATCATAACAGCCAACATTTATGAAGCACACTAAACAGCCTCCTAGAACTTTACATGTATTAGCACACTTAATCCTCACAATAACCTTGGGACAGGTATAAACAGCAAGCTCCATTTTACAGATTAGGAAACTGTGACACAGAGATATGGAATAATTTTCCTCAGGTTACAGAGATGGTGATATGTGGAGAAAGAAATATGAAAATGAGCAGCTTGATTCTTTAATCCCCACTCCATTCTGCCTCTCCTCATTTCTGAGACATCTCACGGAATGGTTAGGAGGAATAAATGATACGCATGAAACTGTGTGAAACTATAAAAAGCTGAACGATGTAGAATGTCATTGAAAGGTGGTTCTAACAAAGTGCACTGTCCATGTCCTGAGGAAATCAGGCTTCACTGTTTTCCTTCACAAGGGGTTGCAGAGAAGTGTTTAAAAATGAGGAGTGTGTGGAGAATCACTCTGGAGACCTACCTCTAGCACCAGAGGATGAATTATTTACTAGCAATATAACCAGGCCTGCCTGGGAGCAAATTATTAATTTCAGGGCCCATTTCCAGTGCTGTGTCTGGTTCCCTCCATCATCAGGTAGCACATAACCCACACAGAGGGCAAAGTCACACACAAACGATGTTTAGAGGACTGAGAGAGTAGATAATTGGGAGTGAGCGTTTTAATAAAAATAAGAGCTAACATACATGATCCTGTTCTGCCCAGACCTTTAACCTGAATTAGCACATTTGAATTTTAATCTCCTGAGCTCCAGGAAAGAGAGGATTTTGCTGTTCACCCCAGAAAAAAAAATGGTGGTCAGGAGTTAGATAACTCCTGAGGCTGGGCAGGCAGGAAATGCAGCAGGCAGGGTTTGAACTAGCATCCCCTGGTCTCAAAGCCTGTGCTTTTTCCACAGAGTTGCTTAGACTTCAGTTTTTACTATGTATTTGCCCGGGGTCCGTTTGAAAGGTCTCAGAGAAATCACCGAGGAATAAAAATCTACATTCAGTGCTTCAGAGGCTACATCTCCCTCTGTGGCCAATCACACCACTAGATTCGCTTTGATGGACACTTCCTATAAGGTAAATCACCTTTCCTTGTTACCATCAGGAGCTGCTTTGTGGTGTGCGCTCCAGGACCACGGCCACACAGCTGCCATGCTCCTGGGGCGGCCTGGCTTCTCAGCCCCGAGAAGGATAATAATCTCACTCTCTACACCAACGTGGGCTGGCACTTGACACAGCACCACTTCAAGTTCAGTACCTGTTTGAGCCAGTGGATAAAGGTTAAAAAAAAAAAGATATTTATTCTTTTTGCATCTGAGAATGTCATGTGTCTTAAGCCTGTTAAACCACAGACCCACCATTTAAATCTTGCTCCAAATCCTCTTTCCGGAGTTGTGATATTTGTGAGTGCTTGTGTTTTTGAAGGTGTGGCAATAAAAACCAGAGGGTTGGTTTTCAAATCCAAAAAGAGTCATCAAATTAGCACACCCAAAGGACAAAGAATAAAAAAAAAAAAAGTCCTACCCACACAAAGCCCATCTAGGAGGTGACTGAACTTTTTACTGAACTAATTATAAGGAAATATAAAAGGGCAAGCTTTTATTAATCAAGCTCTTTTTACTCAGCGAGGAAGAACTGCTAGGCAAGAAGAAAGCAAAGAGACAGGGTGTTGATATAAGCCTGATAATTAAATTAAGAATCAAGTGGATTAGAAGGAAGGGCATCAATGGGAGAGTCAGGTGGAGGTAAGAATTGGAATCCTAATCTTCTGTGGAAACAAGAAGAGAAAAGGGAAGCTATCAAATATATATATTTAAAAACATCAATAGAAGAGGTTACATTTAATAGAAAGTAACCCATGACAAAAAATACCACTGAAGCATTTTGTAGCATCCTGGCTTCCATAGAGTATATTCCTATACAGTTTCCTCCGTTTATTTTCATATCACTCCTGTGACAGACAATACAGAGGGAAAAGCAGGCATGCGGGACTCCATCTTGCCCCAGATCACATATAAAGAGAGCACAGAACAGGCCCAGAAGCTCTGAAATTCAGGTCAGTGGTCTCTCACTGTGGTTTAAACAGTTTGTTGAGTGTAACAGTTGTCAGCAGAGGAAGAGTAGAGATAATACAGCTCACGTTTCAAGACGTTTCTAACATGAAAAAACCCTCGTTGCCCTCTGGATCTGAATGTTTCTTCTTTTCTTACGATACTGAGTAAGGAATGGGGAAAACCTGAAAAAGTGGCGGGGAAACTACCAAAGGCAGGAGATCCAAGTTCTAATTCTAGCTCGAATGTGCAAACTTGGAGAAAACTCTTTAACTCTCTGGGCCTTGGTTTTCCCACCAACAAGATGAGGATCTTGAAAGAAATAGCTCACGTCATTGATCAACATGCCCGGACCGTGTCCTATGTTAGAAGCCAGGAAATGACAGTTCTCGCCATGAGGGTCTCCATTTGGAGGAGAGAAGGGTGAGGGGCAAGACCACCGCACACAGGCAAACAAATGATGACCACACATGGTGATGAGGGTAATCATTTCGTTCACACAGTGGCGCTGAATCAGAGAGAAAGAAGGGGATGATGGGATGGAGGATTGTAGGGAAGACTGCACAGAAGAGACTCCCTACACAGGGTCCTTTAGAATCGGTTTCCTTGGTGACCAAAGTGTTTTGGAAAATGTAAGTTCAGCATGGATGGAACACAGGGCTCAAGGAAGATGGGAAAAACTTTGGAAAAGCGAGTAGGAAAAGAGGAAAAGAACTGTCTTGAAAGGGTCTCAAGAGTTGTGCTAAGGGCTCTGGACTGCTAGCGGACGGCAGGGTTAGGAAGAGTTGTACAGAGAGGAGCGATCTCATTTGCATTTCACAAACATCACTGTAGACAAGGTGAAGAGTGAGTAGGTGAGGGGAGTAGAAAAAATCTGAATCCTAAGAAGCTAGTTAGGGGCTTAGGTTAATATTCAGGGAGGAGATGATGAGGGCATGTGGAATACGGAACAGCCAACACTACCAAGGAATAGTTAGAAGGAATCCTAGATTGAATGATCAAATGGATGCTGATTTTGACAGAGCTGAAGTTACTGTGAGGCTTCTGGCTGGAGTGACCGTGTGGATGGGCGATAGGAAGAAAACTGGGCTTGGAGGGTATGGACAGACAGACTCTTTTGCAGTGCTGAAGTCTTTTTCTGTTAGAAAGAGGTCAGGGCATGTGGTGTTTTGGGAAAAGGTGCTTTACTGTATTAAGATTTATTTAATTTAGTTTGGGTGCCTGGCCATGTACTGGGCTGGGCAGCATCATTTTGTGATGGGCTGCTGACAGTGTGCAGAGGCGGGGGGCGGGGGGCAAAGAGACTGACAGACTTGTACTCGTTTGCTCCCCATGGACACATTCAGCCTTCTCGGGGCTCCGTCACTGCTTCTGTCTGGCTGACCTGTGGTGTAGGTGATAGCTGCACTTGGGAGCTACCAGTTCACAGTCTGCAAAATTTTTATTTTCAGATTTCCTTCATCTCAAAAACGTTTCTGTCCCTCATCAGCAAATGCAGACACATGCCTCCCCCGGAGTAGATATTCACAGGCCATCGGCGCCCACTTTTGTATCTATACACCTGCCCTGTCCTCTAAGCTCCCGACCACAATCACAAGTTGCTCAGACTAAAACTAGGTGTCCTCCTTGATTCTTCCCTTCATTTCCGTCCATAAGCAATCGCTGCTGACATTGCCTTTAAATCACATTGTAATTCCACCCACTTCTCTTTCCACTGGTGTCACTCTAGTCTAAGCTGCCATCCTCTTGCTCCTCAACCACTGCCCAGGTGTCCTCACGCATTCCCACATCCTGCTGCCACTTTTCTACTCCCTCCTGCACAGAGGAGCCAGAGTGAGCCCAAAAGCACAAACATCTGATTGTTTCCCCCTCCCACGGCTCCCCTTACACCTAGACCGCAGCCTGGGCCGTCCAGTCTCCGCCAGCCTCTCTGACTGCCCTGTTCCTCCCACCCCTCACACACTGTTTCACGTTCCAGATTTGTTCTCATCCCACAGCCTTTGTGCCAGCTGTTTCTAGCAGCTGGAATAGCTTCCTCCGGATCCTCACGCAGCTGGTTCATGCTCCCTCGGCTCCTGGCTTCTGCGTCACGTCCCTTTGGGAGGATTTTCCTGACTGGCCCCTTGGATAGCTGTCTCGTCACCTGCAGTCACCCCTGTTATGCTTCCAGGAGACCACTCATCACTAGTTGTCTCTCTTAGTCTGCTATACGGTGAGCTCTGTGGAAGCAGGGCTGGTCTGTCTTATTAAACACAGCATCCCCACAGTGCAGAAAAGGGACCAGATCGTGGTGGGTACTGTGGGTTCACTGAATAAGGGAACAAATGAATGGACACACAGCTTCTAGAAAAGTGATAATGCTGTTGATTAAGAGTGAAAAATAATAATTTATGACAATTGCAAAAGTGACCAGGTTGCTAAGTGATACAGAATATAAACACTTAATTGTAACTGAAGATTAAATACAGGACCGGAAAAAACAAGAGTGGCAAGTAAGCGAGGAAAAGTAGGCAGAGGAAAGATTGGGCTCATGCATTCTTAAGGAAGCACTAGGGTTTCAATAGACAAGGAACACTGTCTGCTACCCTCACTTTCTAAAAGGCGTTACTGACACCTTCTGCTATTTCTGAAGTCCCTTTTCCCCAGAACACCTTCATCACGATGGACAAGGTTCCATGACGTCTCTCATTCAGGAGAGACGAGGGGGCAGACATGAAAGCTCACACACACATCCTCGTCCTCTTTCCTTACCAGTCCATGCCGATGTGTTTTGCTTCAGTGCCCAGGAGGCGCCCTTCAGGAGGACTATGGTGGGCACAGGGTTCCCTGGGGTTGTGCACGAGGGCAGCGGTCCTAAAAGGAGAGGCCTGCGAGCCAAATGGGGCAGTGCAGCGTTTCTGCCTGTCTGGGCTTTTTTATGAGGGAGGCTTTGCCACCAAAAATGTCGTGGCAAGAACAATTTTAGAAGTGTCAGTGCTACGTTTGGTAAGTTCCTAATAACCAAAAGGAAAATGGGCCAAAGGGCATGTTATTCTTGAGGCTGGTACTGCACTGGCTTTAGGTTTTTGCATATCTCTAGTGAGTCTCAGGGTCCCTCCTCTTCCTCCTGCTTTGTGGAGGGAACAAAAAGTAATGTATTAAATGTTTATACCCTCCTCTGAACGGTGTCCCCAGGACTCTCTGCTCTCACCTCACTGCTTTCCCTGCTTTCTGTGCTTCCCATGAAACAAGAGCACCAGCCACAACTGAATGAGGATGTGGCCTTTGGGCGTAGAGATAGCCTGGATCATGGGAAAGATGTTCTTTGTTAGCCAGAGTAATGTGAATCTCCCAAATGAATGGATTGCATTATACAAGAGGAGGACGTCCAATGACTTAACATGAGTTTTTAACAAGGCTGCTGTCCACAAAAATTGAAAAGCCCACAAAGGTCAGAAGATGCTTGTGTGGAACACCGGCAGGGAAAGGGGTAGAATGAGTCCCGTTCCACTCAGGCAGACACCGGGTCAACAGGCTGCCCTTCGGTTTATGATGATATTACATAAATGTCTGCTTTCACCCTCATCTCAGGACAGTACACGCTCAAAATTTCTCAATTTTTACCTCTAGGTGGCAGCAACTTCCTTCTGTTCTCAACACGGCTGCCTTCGCTCTTTGTTTCCTACCTGCAATATAAATCCACACTTCCTTCTTTTTCCCCAATAAACACTTCCCAGCCTGTAAAGTTTGGGGAATATTCCTGTCAACCACTTTTGCTGTAAGAAATCACTCTATTCTCACAGTTAAGCTACTAGGTCCTTCAAAAAGCATAAAACAATTCAAGTCTAAAGTAATAATAGGAAGGTATTTTCCTTCTTTCCCTCCACCTACTAACAACAAAGTCTGAGGACAGCTCTGTTTCTTTTTCTTTACAGACCTCTGAGGGAAAAAGGCAATGAGTAGAGAAATGGGAAAACAGATGGCACTGGAGAGATTTCTATTTTATAGTTAAGAAAAATTTAGCCCTGTGGGGGATGTCGGTCATTGCTTTCTAAAGGATGTAACCCAGTATGTTCATTTATGAAGGTGTCCCAGGTAAATGACATGACAGAAGAGAGGATTTAACAATCACAATCATGATCAGATGGGTAACATACAGAGAGGTTCCCTTCTGGCTTTTTCAGGGTTCACAGAAACTCAGGTAAACTGGCTGCACTCACATCCTAAAAAGCTACCACCTCTTCTTGGCTATAACAGGTGCCCCTTCGGGAGCCTGCATTTACCTAATGCGTGGGACCCCCGTCCTTCCTACACATATCGGCCTGCTCAGGATTCTACGTTATTCGAGTTAAGAGGGACCCAAGAGAGCTGAAGTAAATTACAGCTTCATTTGAGGCTATAATAAAGCCGGGTGCATCAATGAATCAGCTAGGTGGTAGTAAAGAGATTCTTTTTATGTAAAGTTAAAATTTGTGGGCTAGTACCCACGGTTTATGAAGCATTTTCTTTCAAGGTGATATTATAAAGAGTATGATCTGTTTTGCACTCTTCCTAAGATCTAATTTGAGGAGTTTGGGTCAGGTGCCATTTGTTCATTCACTTGATAGAAATACAGAAGTACAGGAAGTATAAAGACTCATTTAGTATATGTGCAAAACTGACACCAGAATCCGAGGCTGCAGCTCCCAGCTTTGTGCATTTCGTAGGAGGTTCTGTTTTGACTGTCTTGTGTGTCTAATCACAATTATGTATTGTTTGGTTTTAAAGGCTGCATTTTCCAGTATGTGCTTTAAAGTAGGAAATCTGGGAAAATGAAGGGTTTGAGGGGATTAGGATTATGGAGTCTATTTTGACATTCTTCTTATGCTTTGGCCACTGAATAACCAAGAGTAAGACCGACGAGTGTCCGTTTATTTTAGTTACTACTTGTAGAGTATCTTACCATCCAAAATATAAGAAATGATGGCCCCTAGGGAAAAACATTAAAGCTCATTAACTACCTTTAATGACAGCTTCTAGTTCACTGAACAGTAGGCACAGCTAATGGTGCTATTTATGAAAAGTAGTAGTTCTTCCTATCATTTTTTTGGTATCAGGACCTCCTATGCCTTTGGGAAACTATCCCCTCCTCATTACCTGTGGTTCTCACTACATGTGGTCTTACTAGGCCTAGAAACTAAGGTAGCCCCTTCCCTCAGCCAGGCTGGGTACCTGAGCCAGGCTGGGGCCAATCAGATTCGGTGGCTTCCTCTATTGTGATTTTTAGGAGGTGACATCAAGGAGCAGCACCTGTTTAATAAATCCTGTTCTATGGAACTCTGTCCTGTTTCCTGTGTTTGCTGAGGCCCAATCCACTGTTCTCCTTTGACTGAGTAACCTACCTCTTGTCCTGCAAAACCGCCTTTAGCGTAAGTTGGCCAGACTCAGTCAGTTTCCACTACTTTCAACAAAAGAACTCCACCTGCTAAAGGAGACTCCACTGAATGAAAATGTGGAC
Source organism: Macrotus californicus (assembly GCA_007922815.1). NCBI lineage: Eukaryota > Metazoa > Chordata > Mammalia > Chiroptera > Phyllostomidae > Macrotus > Macrotus californicus. Next base: position 12,440 of record VMDR010010906.1, read on the forward strand.
GAGGTAATGGCTACAAGCAGACCACAAATTCCAGCAGGTCCTCAGCCCTCCAGCTACTGTACTCGCTGTGGGCTTATGCTCAGCAGCTGTGACTTATGTTGGAACCTGGGTGATACTGGGTTGGTTTTAATTTTTGGACTGCTATATCACGCATGATCTATTACTCTCCTAAAACTGATGAAAAGAAATACACTAAATATACCTCAGGTAATCTAGTGCTATACTAAGAAATGTAATAAATAGACAGCTTTAAGGAGATTACTAAACCTAGGGGTCAGCTGAGAACAAATTATAGTAAGGTGAGAATATATACAACTTTAAAATTGCTACTTCACTGTCCGTGTGTATAAAGAGAAATCTCAGCAAGAGAGATGACAATTGCAATTATGACCGATAGATAAAAACGAAAACGCACCTGCGGGAGCACCCAGCATTTTCACAGGGGAAGGAATGCCCTTCGGCTGTATCGTTCGGCACATTCACCGCACATTAGGATTTTTCACTGGGTCCCCACATCGGTCATTATTCTTTCAAATATATAGTATTAGAAGACAGCTAGGATTGGCTAATTTCTCATCCCAAATGTGTGTGTGTGTGTATAATTTTTCTTCTTTTTAATTCCATATGTTGATTAGGACATGGCTTGTCTACCATAGACACATATTCTTTCACGGTGGGACATAGTTTTTCCTGCATTATTCATTAATGACTCCCTGTATCCCCTTGTTCATCATGTTTCTTTACAACACGACCATTATTTTGAAGTTCTACACCGACCGCATTGAACAGGGAAGGGATGTGATGCAGAAGAATGCCCACCACACAATTGAAAACGCTATAAAATACTGCAGTTTAAATAGCTGACCCAGAGTAAATCATCAATCCTGATTGCGTAAATCACCAATCCTGATTGTGTAATTTTAAGCATCCTTAATTGTATAAAACCTACCTAGAAAAATAACAATTACACAAAAGAGATGCCACAAGTCCCAGAACTACCAACAATTCGTTTTATTTCTTTTCTTCTGCTTACTTTGGTTTAATTTGCTCTTCTTTTTTTGTGGTTTCCTAAAGTGGAAACGTAGGTTATCAGTTTGAAGTCTTTCATCTTTCCTAACATATGCATTCGTGCTACAGATTTCCTTCCAAGCGCTGCTTATGATGCATCTTACAAATTCGAGTAAGTTGTATTCAGATTTTCATCTAGCAAAAAATATTTTAAAATTTCTCTTGCAATTTGTTCTCTGACCTAGGTGCTATTTGGAAGCATGTTGTTCAGCTTCCATATTTTTTAGATTGCCCAAACGATCCCCTTTTGAATACTGAACTAGTATCTCTGGGTCATGCCAAAGTTAGTCAACCAACAGAGGTGTTTTATTCCACGACAGTACTGCCCCTAGTGGTAGCACCGAGAAGAAGCCAGGAGTCAACAATGCACACACGGACAGGCCCGTGGGTTCTTTGTGGAGTTTTCAGTAAAACACGGCAATGCCTTTGAGCAGCAGTTGGTGGGAACAAAATACTCAGGCACTTTCAATACAAAAATGGCTCAGAAGTGGTGATCTTTATAGTTCAACATGATCTTATAGCCCCAATACCCCTATAATTAAGGAAATAGTTGCAGAAAGTAACCTATCAATTTTCCTCCAATCATCTTTACCGTGACTGAAGCAATACTAGACACAAAAATCACATGTTACTAATAGGAATGTGAAATGCTTTTATCATGAGGTTTCTTGCTGAAATTCTGGGTAAAGAGAATTTAGGAAAATTAGACCAAAAGTCTTTAATAAGGTCAATCTGAAAGATGGTATGTACACAGTTTTAAAGTCTACAGAATTGTCGCCAAGCTAAATTCGAGGAGGCGGTGGAAGCAGTTAAAGAATTTGGTAGCAGATCCCGGATGGCAACATTAAGGAAAAAAGTGAATTTGGAGAGATTTAAAGTGTAGCAACATCCTGGAGGCCCTTTTTCATTGTGATTCAGTGTGTATACAGAGAACACAGTTCATGGTAACGTGAATGACGCCCGTTTTCCCAATCCGTTATCAAACACTGGAGAGAGCACGCTTCCAAATGAAATCTGAAGGCAATGTGTTGCTACAGCTTATCAACATGTATGGATTAAAGAAACCATGAAGATCAGGCAGTTTGGGATCTGGAAACTTCACATATGAAAGTCCATACATACTATCATAATTTTTGCCCTGTAAGTCAAAAAGCAAAGCAGTGGAATGCTCTGGTAATTAAAGGAACATACTCAATATTATCTATAAATAATGAGCGTGCAAGAACCCACACCATGATGACTAAACATGTCAGCAGGGAGTGACTGCCCCATAGTGGAGTGGGCAGCAGTGTCTTCATTAGACCTCTCCTACTTCTCCTTTCTATCCCCCATCCCATCAATATCAGGGGAATTTCTCAGACAAAAGCCTTCTGCTCAGCTCCTAATGAATTAAACATCCATCTTATTTAATCTTCAGCGTTTCTCCAGCAGTAGCTAATTGCTGCGAAGTGGAAAGAAAACTAAACAGGTGTGCAGAGACCTGGGTTTATGCCCTCGGCTGACATGTGGCATGTTGGAAAGTGAGGAGTTGAACTGATCCTGATGATGCCGACATTTGTTTTATAACTCTGAAATTGATAACTACTGCATTTGGAAATGCTCTGGCCCCCCTTAAAGGGCCAGATCCACATCAGCTTTCTGAGAGGTTTCCAGTATCAACAACTTCAGTGCCTTCCTCTACTAAGGCAAAAATTTAAACAAGAATGATTGTTCTTATTTTCATGACAGAGATCTGTACTAGTTAGATTTTCTAGAGGGATTCCATGAAATCATGTCTAACATTTGCAACTGTATGCATATAAATATTTAGGTTCGCTGTAGCGCTCTATCTCCAACAATAACACATCCGTGCGAAAAGGCTCTTCCTGCTCTCCACAAACATTTGTGACACAGAACTTTACCACATCCAAATGTGAAATGTGATTCACACCCAGAACGTGTTATAATTTGCATAGATGCTCTATTAAAAACTGGAGGCCTCTTTGTGTATACAGCTGCATACCATCTCAGCACGTGGAAGAAATAAATCATAATTGAGACTGATGGCAGCAGCATCCAATTGGTCAGGGCAAATTAATTCTATTTTACTGATGAAATTTCCTATCAATAATACTTTATTTTCTATGTCATCATATAAATAGTCCATAAAGTCTCTGTCACGTGACACCCACTACCCCTGTTACGTAACAGCTCTAGATGGGTGTTTTGAGCATGCGGCACAACCACTATTACGACCATCATCAAAGAACAATAATACATGCCCAAGTCCTTTAACCCTTTAGGAATGGAGCTGGGTGACACAAGTGGAAGAAGACAAGAAAGGGTAAAAGCTAAACATGAGCACATGCTAATAGGTATGCCTTCAGAACACTCACACTGATCTGAAAAGTTCTGGAGCCTTATGTCAACTTCAACGTTCAGTTCAGAGGTATTCCCCACCGAGCCCCTCCCTGTCTTGCTCCAATCAAACATGGGGTCTAGATTTCTATTGTAACTTTGGGAATAAAGCAGCTAAAAGATGACTTGGAAACAGCCACTTCCCATGGATTTGAAATAGAAAAGTAACAGCCTCATGTAAAAAAGATCTGTAATGGACAAAAGTCTACCTGCACATTCAACTCTTTAATACAGTTTGCCCCACTCCCCCTAATTTGCCCGAAATGGTGCAAAATATTTTCCTGGCATTATCATAGGCAAGAAAAAGTAGCAAGTGCTCTAAAAAAAGTTTATATGGTTACTGGACAAAGGAAGGTGTGATCACCTGTTATGGCCAACAGTGAAGGAAAGAGGAGAGATATGACTCATGAAATAAAGAAGGAAATTCATATGCTGAATCTTAAAGGCTTTATCAATCCTCAAATCAACAAATATTACTATAGTGAGGTGGCTGTGAGGGGAGAGGCACAGGAACTGAGAGTTCGTGTCTGGCCTGGATTGCTACCTTTGATTAATTGCAGTTGTATCATGATCTCATGTTCTTTATTGGGGTACAAGATGTTCTCATTGCCATTTTTTAATCCCTGGGAGTTGGCAGGTAGTTACAGCAAACTGGCTCCATCCTAACACCTGCCATTGCACTTCTGACATCCTGGGGCTTTTATCTTGTCCCTGGATACCTACATTTGTCACCCCATTTTCTTTCCATTCCAGCAGGTTTGTTTGCCTTCAACAGACATTCTCTTTCACACATTTCTTCTTCTCCTGGGGAAATGCTGCTACAGGGACAAGGCTGGTGGCCGTCACCTCTCATGGTAACATTATGCAAAGCAAAACACTACTTAAAATTTTAAACCATCTTTACTCAGTGATCAATGCTGATTTGACAGCTCAGCCACGGGCACTGGTATTTACAACCTACCAATTGTCATGCACTTTTGTCCATAACTCATAAACCTCAGACTTTCCATCTTTTACTGAGGTTTAATTGCTGTTCTGATGAACAATCTTTCTTACCTGATTGAAGCATCTGCTAACCCGACTTCACAAAACCACCCAAATCACTCACATAAAGTATCTGCAGATCTAACTCACTCCCGAGCCAAGCTGGGGTTGAATTTCACATCTAATTCTATAAATTACCCCACACTTCTACTTTGGAGAGAGCAAATATCACTTTCCTTCCATCTCCATTGCTAGCATGAGTGGTTCAACTTCCTGGGTGTTCAAAGCCAATATTCCACAAAGAAATCGTGAACGTTTATCACTTCATCAGACGAAGATGCTAGGTGATTCACCGGGCTGCTTCTGAGCCAGGTGATTTATTTGATTTATTTCTATATACCAGCCTCACAGTATTTACTTAAGGTAGTACATACAATAGGAATTTTAACTGAGTCATGACCAAATGAAGCACATGTAATAAACCCATGTATGCTCCTGCTACAGTTAATTTAGAAATGTCTCCAAGTCCTTGTACATGTGTTTTAACCTATAAAGAAAGCACTATCTCAACACTCTGCTTTTCTTGCTAATTCTGGGTCTTTGCTCAAAATCCCCCTCTAGGATGGGTTTGCTGATTGTTCTCTTTCTTCCTCTGTCCTTTCTTGCTTCTCTACTACCTACTCTCAAATCAGTCTTAAACAGAATCGATAACATTTTCCCCTGAACATTATACTGGGTTAGCCAAAAGGTTAGTTTTGTTTTTTTTTTCCTGTAAGATGGCTCTTGTGGTGCTTAGATGTCTTTTACTTCATTTGAAACAATTTTATTAGACGGTATTGTGACAGCTGTCATATCATTATGCATTGAAAAAAAAACATCAAAATTGGTGAATTTTTGTGTAGCCATTTTAATGCTGAAGATGGAAGAAAATAAGTGACATTTTCAGCTTATTATGCTGTATTATTTCAAGAAAGGTAAAAGTGGAATGGAACACAAAACAAGATTTGTGCACTGTATGGAGGAGGTGGTGTGACTGATCGAACGTGTCCAAAGTGGTTTGTGAAGTGTCATGCGGAAGATTTCTCACTGGACGATGCCCCCACAGTCAGGTAGACCAGCTGAAGTTGATAGCGACCAAATAGAGACATTAATTGAGAACAGTCAACATTATACCATGTGGGAGAGAGCCAATATACTGAAAATGTCCAAAGCGATAAAGTTATTGGTGAAAATGAAAAATGTGTCTTTTATTTTGTGGAAAAAAACTAAGTGGACTTTTTGGCCAACTTAATACTATAAATATATCTCCTTGGAGCACCATCCACATTTTATTATATATAAGTAGTGCGTATGACACCATAAATATGGCGTATTATATGTGTGACATCACATAGATACACACACACCCTTCAAGACAGTGAGCCTCTTGAGAACAGAAACCGTGTTTTATTTATCTTTCTAATCCAGTGTTTTCCACAGGGCCAAGGACAGTAAATAAATGCTGCTGAATAAATAAAAGTTGAATTTTCTCAAGGCTAACAGTAAAAATCCTTCTTTCTCACTTCTCAAGAGATAAAAGTGGTTTAAATGTATTAACCAAATAATGTGCTATAAATGAAGTAAGAACGAGTTCTTGTTACTCTACTATTCAGGAAAGGAATAGTGAAGAAAAGATCTGTTATTTACTTAGCATTCCAGATTTAGCCACAGAAAAAATACGTTGTAGAAATGGGATCTCATAACTGGCTTGCTTGTACTCTGTCCATTGACTTATGCTGCTCACTTGAGCATCTCAGCCTGCAATGCCATGCAGTCAAGAGAGGACCTGATGGCTCCCTGTCCTTTTATGTAATGGCTGTCAGCATTCTCATTCCCTCAGCTTTCCTGGTGTGACAGAGGACAATATGCTTTAGTGATTGTGAGGAACCATGAAGGATGCCTCAGCTTTAGACAGTACGTTAGAAAATAGCTGTATCATCTGTACTCCATTTCCCTCTCTGTGAAAAGAGAGAAGCATAATATTTAACAACATCACCCAGCTATTCTGAGGTAGTTAATTAGATTTAATGGGGGAAGGGAGGTGAGCTGATTAGTCACTATTCAAAATCAAAGAGTCATTATTTTGTGTCTAAAAATAACCCTGATTTAGGAATAAAATTAATTTGGAAGCTCAATCTTTTGTAATCATCTTCCCATACTTAAAAAAAAGCAATTTTTTAATCAAAATCCCATTCTAAGCACAATTCAATGAAGTAAAACTGGAGATCTGTGGATTTCCATTCACCTTTGAAGTAAACAGGACACAGTTCAAGTTCATCTTCTCTTCCTTCCACTTCTTTTTCCTTTTTTTTTTTTAAGATACAATGTGTGTAGAAAGGCTAATTTGTGTGTAATGGAGTGATTAATGTAAACAAAATGGATTTTAAACCTATATTAACGATATTCTCTTTCACAAAAAACATTTATAAAACATGTTAAATTGCTTCTTTATAGAATCAATAATAAATGTTTTGTGGTAGAACTAACTTTTCAGATTATTTATGATAACTTCCCATCTATATTTTTGTTCAAGAGCTAGTCAGTAAAAGAAGACATTTGTATTCCCCAAATTTAAAAATAAAATCCCACCCTGGCTGGTGTGGCTCAGTGGACTGAGTGCTGGCCTGTGAAGCAAAGGGTCACCGGTTAGACTCCCAGTCGGGGCACATGCCTGGGTTGTGGGCCAGGTCCCCAGCAGGGGGTGCATGAGAGGCAACCACACATTGATGTTTCTCTCCCTCACTTTCTCCCTCCCTTCCCCTCACTCTAAAAATAAATAAATAGAACCTTTAAAAAAACAAAATCCCTGGATTTTTAATGCTCAGTTTGAAAAAAAAAAATCTGAATAGTAATCATCAGATGTAATATAATAGATTACTTTACTCTGAAAATCTTCATGAGAAGTGGAAGTTGGTACCTGAGGAAAAATCTGAATTGTTGCCTAAATCTAACTAAGAAACTAACAGTATTTAAAAAAAGGGGGGGAACATCCTTTAAAAATGTAACAGTTGACAATCCTGGGAAATATACCATATCTGTTAGCAAAAACATGTTATGTGCAGGTTTTAGGGAGTGAAGAGTTTTGGCTGTGAAAGGATTTTCCAAGGGAAAGGCAGACAATGTAGTTCACTGAGCAGAAACACCTTCTCTGCCGAGAAGCAGGAGTAATCTTCTTTTGCTTTCACACGGCTCTATTGAAACTGCGCATAAGACTTGAACCGTCTCATAATTTAGACTGTGTACTCACCAAGCAAATTTCTGGTTATTCATTCGGTTTCCCCGGACCCTTGATACTGGGGACGGATGTACCCTGTAGGTAGATGAGAGTGATCCAGTCATTGAAAAATTCCTGATGACAAATGAACATATTAAAAGGAATCTGGTTTATAAATGATCTCTTTTAGATTGCTTAGTATAGAAGCCCCTAGAACTGGAGCACCTCTTAGTAAATGAATACAGTTCAATTCCTCTGCTTGCAAGCCTGCGTGTCTTTTTCCTTTGTACCACTTGTAACATAACAAGAGTTTGTCTCACACGCTCACTGTGAAGAACCCCCCACAAAAGCAGGACCACCAGTTTCAGTCAACTGACTTCATCCATCCATTCAACCCAACACAGAGTATGACCTATTCCCTGCCAGGTTTAGGAGCAGGTAAAAATAATGTGAAGTGTGGTACTTGCCTTCAATGAGCCCTCTCTGCTGCCTCTTCCCACAGGGGCGCATAAGAGACGGTCTAAGTGCACACTGCCTCAATTCGCTTCCAGACTTGAGAAAGCAGGATGATAAGGAGGTAGGGTATGCCACCCAAAATATGCTGCTCTGGCACGAGGATTATTTTGAGCTAATGGTAACTGAGAAACAGCACACACAGGAAGAGGTCTCTATCTGCCCTTCAAAGGCCTAACAGCAGGGCAGAAACTTATCGTTTGTGAAGAATATTTTCACTTGTAAAGGTGCCCCCTCTCTCAATCCAGGAAAAGTAGCCTACCATATAACTTATCACCAGAGACGGTACTGAAATAAAACCCCTTATTTACCATTATTTTCCCCATACATTTCCTAGTCACCTTCTTACAATTTACAGCTCTAGAAGTCCAGATCCCTTTTCTTTTGACCGGTCCTTTCTTCTCAATTTATTACCCTTTGTTAAAATGGTATAGAAGCTCCCAATTCTAATCACCTTTTGAGTTACTCATCACTGAGTACTTCTACATGTGTGCAGGTCGCACACATAAATAAACTGTTTTTCTTCCCTCTTGCTAATCTGTCTTTTGTCAGGTTCATTTGCAGGCTCCACCCACTGCCCCTCCAGACACGGAACACGAGAGAATACAGGGAAAGTTTGGTTTTCCTCCCCTACAGTAAGTCTCTCCAAGTGTCCCGGAACAGAATCTGTCGGAATGGAGGAAGGAAGGGTGGACAGTTACTTCCGGGAAAGAGACCTTCTGGATGTGATGCTCTACAGCTTTGGGCTTTGAGGTAGGCGAAGTCAACTCAAAATTTTAGTTAAATAATGAAGGAGTAAATATTATACTGTTTTATAAGTTTCCAGGACTGGAGTCATCCACTGGAAATAAATTTAAATTTCCTGGAACTGAAGATATCTTCCAAGCACAAGCTAGCTGTCGAACCCTCTACTTCCGGGTGGGTCACTCACTGGCAACACAATATGCCCTACCTCCTGCTGCCTTGTGGCCAGCTTCCTGCTCTGTTCTGTCCTTCCTAGGACTTGTGAGATCTAGGCAGGATTTTGGCTTGTGTCTCCTTACTCTTCATATCCCAGACATTACCCTTATTTACAAGACAAGAAAGAAAACAGGGTTTTTTAAACTCCTGTTAAAGGCCAGTTAGAACCAAAAGCTCCAATGTTCATTAGAACCCTAGTTCTCCAAAGGTGTCTGGCAAAGTGAAAGTCATTTCAAAACCGAGAATACAGTTCTAGCCCCTCAGAAGGACCAACGGCGGTCTTTCACTAAGTCCAGCGCCAGAAGGCTTATTTCTTCCAACTTCCCTCATTAACATCCTTTTCCTCACAGCACTTCTCAATGGCCGCTGCAGCTGAGCTGCTCAGCACAGATTTTCTGCTCGGCATGGGGGAGGGACGTTAATTATGCAGGAAAATGGAGAGAAGCCAGACAGCCCCTCTGGTGAACTGTCTCATTCAAGCAAGGCCCACTTCCTGCTGTTTTGCAGCTTCAAGGATCACCTGTTGGTCCTGGCATCTGGCCAAACTGGGGCCTAGCGGAAATGACAGAACTCAGATAGAAATGAGAGCCAGCTCGCACTCCAGTATCCCAGACTGGGGGGAGAGAAAAAACATGCAATAAAAATGCACGACAATTTCACAAAAGGTAGGAAAACTCATGTTTTCTTCTTCCTTTTTTCTTTCAGTCTGTCTCCTTGAAATCCAATCATCAAAATGGAACTGTGAGTCAAAACATGCCCCCAGTTAGAGCCCCTGTCCTAAGGGGAACTAAAGGAAATTCTTCTGAACCGCCCCGAGGTCCCCACTGGGTGTCACAGTCATACTGCCTCGACCAAGTTTTAAAAAGGAATAGCCCAAATACAGTTATTTAGTTAGGTCTACGGCCTTTAAATGTTTACCTCTGTTATTGCTTCCTCCTTAACCCTAGTGTTTCTATTTATCATGATAATTCCACCAGTTGAAGTTTGATAATAGATATATTCTCTTATTTTATTGATGGTTCTCACTGCACATATATCTTGGGAGAAAAATGGGACGGTTTAACCTGTAATTACAATATTCCCTAGATATTTAGTGATCCAGCCACACATCAAATACTATAAGCAGATAATTTCCGTAACAGTTTGTCTTCAAAGAATTCCTGATTGTGTGTGTGACCCAATAACTATAAAGTGTCTTAAATTAAAACAGTAAAACAAGAAAGCTCTTTTTCCCTTCCCCAAATTGATAAATTGATAACCTGGAGCTCACTTCATCTGATCAAGTACACCACACGAAGGTTTACATTTCAGCTACCTCCCCAATTTCATTTCTTCAAAAGGACGTGCAGTGTTTGTGTGAGCTCAGGCTTTAAACTGTGACGCTTTTTGCCAGGGCCCAACTTCTTTCCACACACAGCAGCCAGGCAGGTAGCAAAGTCAAAACCCCAGTAGGAGAAACCACCACCTAATCCGCATGTCATGCATTATTCATGACCCCCTGATTCCTGCACCTGCATCCAGGCAGGAAGCTTGCAGGGAACCTTCATTATGCTTCCCTTAGCCTCACACAGGCCTGATTACTGCTAAGCCACTTTGCTCTGTAACTACGGGTTTCAGGCCTCGGCACTAACCACTGGAGGTGGGGAGAAAAAAGAAATCACCGCGTTGAAGAAAAGGGCAATCTCGCTTGTTGTGTAACATGCACTGAACCCTACAATGTGCTCCTCCGAGGCGGACAGCTTCTGTCAGGTGGAAGTGCTCACACTCGTGATTTACATTACACAGGAAAAAGGAAGCTGTACCATGGAGGACATGTACACCAACTGTTCTCCTTTTATACACTTGAGTATCTGAGGCAGACAGCATGTTTGTAATTTTACCCAACACTGGGCTTTATTTTGTTTTCCTGCTGAGCATTTGAAAACTTCCTAGCTTAATACAGAAATGACTCTGGTTTGGGTATAAGCACCAAAGGACTTATTCCTCTAATCTTCTATTTTAATGACTAATATTTATAGTCAAGAGATGAAGATCACTCTGTTTTTCAAAGTTTTCATGAACCTACTCGAATGGCTGGCAGTTGGAGGTGGGAAGTGAAACCGGGACACATACACCCGGACCCAGCACACCGGTGACTGAGGAAGTGCTGGGGAAGCGCACCTACCCATCCTACCTTTTTATACTGTCCTCCAACAGACAAGCAGTGACACCTGAAATTCGATCTTGCAGCCCCCAGTTAATCAGGGTGAAGGGGTAACAGAGTACAAACTGTCACCAGCCTGCCTGGGATGGAGTTCCAGCCCCACCATGAACCAGCAGTGTCATCCCAGGGCAGGTCACTTACCCTCTCAGGGCCTCAGCTCTCTCCCCTGTGCAAATGGTGGCAACCATGATGGCCACCTCCCAGGGCTGGGAGGTTTCAATGAGTTCATACTTGTGAAGTGTTTAGAGCAGTGCTTGGTGCCCAGGAAGGAGCTGATACATGTTAGCTGTTCGCACTAGCAGTGCTGATGACATGGGAAGGGCTGGGAAGATGCAGCCAGAGTATCCAGCTCCTTCCCGGGGACCGAGATAACAAATGTGCTCTGACAGAGGCTGCGACCTTAGCCACTCTGCTTATATGACTTTACTAAAGACGAGGTAACAGAGAGAAAGGAACACACAGAGTACCGTGAACCACCCACTGGTTTCTAAGATAGGTCTTACCCTCTGCTACCTCATTTTTCTGCTGTGTATTAAAAGACCTATCTTCTGTTTACTAAATTGCAGTGTCTCAGTTATACCCCATTCAAGAACAAGTCAATAATCAGAACAATACAAAAATCACTCCCGTTTACTAAGATCTCACTATGTGCCAGACACCATGCTTAATGTTACACTATCTAGTGCTGTGCTCCTATATTACTACCCACATTTTAGCTTTGAGAAAACAGATGTAGAAGAGTGAGATTAACTGGCCTGGGTGCAGAGCTAGTGAACAGCAAAATCAGTACTGGAACGTAGGTATAGTCGACCTGACCTACTTCAGGTTACCTTCCGTTCCTGTGAACACCTCAACAGGGGTGGGCAGAAGTAGGTTTACAGGTGTGTGGATGGAAAATACAATAATGAATAAGCACTAGGAGGCTGAACTCTGTGCTTCACGCACTTGCAGCTGTAAATGCACTTTTGCCTACACCAGTATAGTCCCTCCACACGACCCTAGAGGATGCAATAGAATATATTAGCACTAAGGGCTTCAATGAGAGATTTAGCATTTATTTACATCCAGTTGTGCTTTCTATAATATGAATAGACACAGAGTGAAAGTACAGGTTTTCTTAGCCTAAAGTTGTCACTAGACTAAGCAGCAAGCTTGTGGGCACTCACAAGAAACACAGTCACAGTAATATATAATACACCGTGTTCTTCCCAGTCACAGTAATATGTAATACACCGTGTTCTTCGCTGTGTTTATGCGAATTCCTTGACACTAATATTGCTATTGCAACACAAAATGTGCAACGCAAGGAAGTTTTAGATGGTAAAATGAACTCTCGCTGCATCCACTTCCTCTTTTCCTGTTTTCCTAGGACGCAACCCAGCTTGTGTCCACAGCCCCCTGGTGAGGTCATTCTTGTCATCCTCTGCAGTGGCCTCCATGTTTTCACACCCAGTGGTTCATCCTTGGTCTTCACCTTCTCAAATTCTCAGCAGCACCTGCTGTCACTGACCACTCCATCCCTGAAAAGCTTTCTTTACACAGCACCAGTGACCTTCTCTGGCTTGCTGACTCTGCTTTTTCTCCTTTGCTTTGAACCTCCTCCTCTCATTCTTTTGACTTCTAAATGTTGGCGTGGCCAGAGGATCTCTTTCCCATGACCTTTCTCTCCCCAATTTCAACTCACTTCCTAGGCTACCAGAGTCTCCGACACAGCCGGCCTCACACCCGCGATGTTACCATCCCAGGTAAAGGCCTGACGTACCATCCACATTCCAATGACCCCCGCATTTCTAGCTCTCCCTACTGCCCCTGTGTCTTCTCTGAGTACCAGACTCCGTTTTTGCAATCCTAACTTTTCCCTTCAAAAAACATTTTTTTAAAGCTATCCCTTTCCATGCTTTCTCAGTTTACAAAAATGGCATCATTCAACCCAGTTGCAACCTTGGAGTAATACCTGTCCTTTCATGCTCAAACATTAGAGAGGCTGCTTAATCCTGAGGAAAATCAAAATAAACTCTTATTTCACAGGCCAATAAAACATTTATTATAGGAAGTTACACGTATGATAAGATTAGCGATTTTCATTAGCAAGATCATGAGAAGTCATTACATACAAGTGTTTTCTATTTTTCTTTCTTTAGTATTGTATTTTTTCCATTACCATTTATACCCGTCTTATAACCCACATCCCTGCAATCACCACACTGTTGTCCATGAGTCCTTTTTAATATTTTCTATTCTTAAATTCATTTTTGTTATTTAATAAACTTAGTAGCCCATACTTCCATCCATAACTTTTTCCAATTATTCCACATAGTATATACTTTAACAACTCAGTTTACTACATTTGTGGAAGATTAATCTAGAAATAATTCCATATTCTTTTTTTAAAATTATTTATTGATTATGCTATTACAGTTGTCCCAATTTTTTCCTCCTTTGCCCCCCTCCGCCTAGCACCCCCTGCTCCCTTAGGCAATCCCCACACCATTGTTCATGTCCATGGGTCATGTGTATAAGTTCTTCGGCTACTCCATTTCCTATACTGTACTTTACATCCCCATGGCTATTCTGTAATTACCTATTTGTACTTCTGAATTGTTTACTCAACACCTCCAGAGCACCTAGAGCTTCAGTACTGAACAACATTCATTAAATCCAAAAAACTTTACTCAACAGCTACTTTCCATGAAGTCTTGCATTGTGGAGTAAGACAGAATCTCCATTCTCATGAAGCTTATAGTCTAGTTGAGATAAATAGGGAGAAACTACCATAAAACAGGGTAGGAAAATTAAAGGGGATTTCAAGTTTTATTGGAGTGAAGGAGTTAGAATTAACTCAAACTGTGAAATATCAGAAAAGATTCAAGGAGTAGACCTGTAGGCTGGGAAACTGAAGGGTAAGTGGAACTTTTGGAGTCATAAGTGAATGAAGGTAGGAAGGCGCTTCAAGAAGAGGAGCTTAGTTAGTCATTTAAATATGAGAGTGCATTGTGGCGTGGGGGTAGAGTTCTTTAGAAACATTAGGGGGAGATGACCTAGAATGTTAATACAAAATTAGAATACAGATCAATAAATAAATGTCTGAATAAGGAGTTAGTAATTGGGGCAGTCAGCTATGGGATCATAGCAGTCTTTCTTGTGTTGCTCAGAGAAATATACGTATCACTTCTCTCTTTAATTCAAACATTTATTGCATACCTGTTGTTTATTCATTAATTTAAATATCAATTGAACATCTATTGTGCCAGACACTGTTCCAGGCTCACAAGTACTGGGAACTGTGCTGGGGGAAGGAACATGACACCTGTTAAAACAGGGTTCCTGACTTCAGGAAGCCTAAGGGGTGACATGTGTATGACAAACCACTGGCCACCATGGTGCAATGTGACCAATGACCATAAGAGCAGATAAAAGGGACATCTTAATTAAGCTTTGCAGTAGGCCTGGAAGTTTCTCTAGGACAATATGGAGACGAAGATATGTCCAGCAGCTGTCCTACACATTGTTCTGGGCAGCTCGAGTAAAAGGTCTGGTGGGAGGGGCAGGGGACTGTAAAAACGAGGTGCTGATTGGGAAGATCATGTATACTGCGCTAAGTAGGGAACTCAAGAAGAGTTGAAGGACCACCACCCACGGCTTTTAGGGCTGGAACTGACACAAGCAGATTTGTGAAGAATCACCTGGGCAGCAGTGCAGAGGGTGGCCCGAAGACAATGCATAATTACACAGGGAATATCATTAGAGAGCTACTGGAAAAATCCTGCAAAACAGGGTCTAAGATGGCAGTAGTGGGACTATGGAGGGTTGGGGGAGGAGGAAAAGGAGGACAGATACATAATAAATTAACTGTTACCCCTGGGACCTGGATAAAAGATATGCAAGGTGTGCGGGGAGGCAAGGCAGAATGGAGAGAACAATTTCTGTATCACACCTGGGGTTCAGAAACGGGAGATGAGAAGAGCCAATATGAGAAATAAAGATCTTGCTTGGGATTACAAAGAATACAGGGAGTTTCTGACAGGGGCATATACAGATCTGGGGTTCAGCAGACTTTTAAGAAAAGAGCTGGAGATGTGAGCATCCTTATCATGTAAACGACAGGTGAGCCCTGAGTTTCAGAGGCAGAATTTAAGTGACAAGGACTGCGGAGTGAGCCCAGACAGCCAGGATCACTCCATCTTCTGGGATAACTTTAAAACTCTCTTCCTACCCACCCAGGGAATGCCAGAGATCCTCACTTACTAATGAGAAGTTGGGAGTTTTGTGACTGAGTTTACGCTCAGATGATCTCATGAGCAATATGAAGAGGTAAGGCAGGATCTTCTCTAGCTTTCCTTTGATATCAGAAAAGCCAAAAATAGTCTGTTTTCCTTCAGTGCTGTCTTGGGCCGCGAACAGTACCCATATCAAGTCTGTAAACCCAGGAACATGGGAAGCGGTCTCCACTGAACTTCACTCTCCATATCCAACCCATTTCAGCGCCCTACTCTGTCCCCATTCTTTCCACTCTTCACTTCCAGAGCCGCTGACTTGTTTCGACCCATCCCTCTCTTCCCAGCACTGACCCCAAAACCTTCTCCCCCATCCATGTGCTGCCCCAGAGCCGCAGTGTTATTTTTAAAAGGCAAAGCCGGGGAAGGGACAGGAAGAAGAGGGTAGAAGTGGTGATGGAAGGAGACTTGACTTGGGGTGGCCACCCTGTCCTCCTTTCAGTTTCTCTCAGCGCAGTACCTTTCCATGTTATTCCTTTTTTTTGAGATCATTTATTTATTTATTTTTAGACAGAGAAGGGAGGAAGAGAAGGAGAGAAACATCAATGTGTGGTTGCCTCTCATGTGCCCCCTATTGGAGACCTGGCTTGCAACCCAGGCATGCGACCTCACTGGGAATTGAACCGACAACCCTTTGGTTCGAAGGCGGGCGCTCAGTCCACTGAGTCGCGCCAGCCAAGGCAATTCCTTTTATTTAGAACCCCAATAGGCCCTTTGCCCCTTCTTCTAGGTAACTTATCCTCGGCTCTCAGCTCACATATCACTTCACTCTGCATGACTCACCAAAAAGGATTCTGTCTCTATATTACAGACTCATTGTTCTCTTCATTGTCCTTCATAAAACTTATCAGGCTTGCAGTTACACAGACACAGGATAATTCAGTGAAGAGCAAGGACTATGTCTTCTTAGCTCTCCACTACATGCCAAGTATTAGACCCTATGTCTGGTACAAGGCAGGCACACTTAAATATTGCTCCATAAACAAAAGGAGATGATGAGAACTCATCATAGTAGCCTTTTATTTTTCCTATGGTTTATTCTTGCAATTCTGGAAAAACAAACAAGTAAATATAAATAGCAATTTAATGCATGCATTTGATATTGACTATGTTTGATGTATACTAAAGATAAAGTACAAAGTGGAAGAGAAGGTGAGTAAAAAGGGATGGGGCCCGGATGCTGTCCGAGAAAAGCGCTGGCCCCACGGAGATGAGTTCTGTGGACCACGTCAGCCTGCGTCCCGCCCAGTCTGCACATGGGACCCACCGCAGGCCAGGGTGCCAACGCAGACACGTCTGTCACTTCCTCACCTCTGCAGCAATTTCTGGACAATTAGTGGTCAGTATGGAGAGATTGTTGAAATTCATATCAGGTCTGTAGTTAACTGTGTTGAACCAATGATAATTTCTTGGTTTGAAAAATTATACTATGATTATGTGAAATATAAACATTAGGAAAAGTGAGCAAAAGGTATCCATGAACACTCTACAGTTTTTTTGTAATTTATAAATCCTATAATTATTATTTTTTAAATATATTTTATTGATTATGCTCTTACAGTTGTCCCATTCTCCCC
>VMDR010010907.1:0-29667 GCA_007922815.1 Macrotus californicus
CATTTTATAGATGAAAAAATTGAGACTCAGGTGAAATGACTTGTCAAATGCCACACAGTTAGTGAATGGTAGAACTCTTACTATTCTAGGTTCTTTGGCTCCGGTATCTGTAGGCTCTTTTGCTGTACCATTCCAGCATCTTCTTTCCTGTATCATTGTCTCCTTGCAGGATGACATGCACCTCGTGGTACGGAAGCAGCTGTCTAGCACCATATTCAAGTACAAAGTCATTGGTATTATTGGTGCTGTCACCATGGCTGGCATCATGGCATTGGACAGGTATGCATGGGAATTCTGACTTGTGTGGCTCAAGGTCAATTAATGAAGTTGCTACCTTACAGAACAAAGTATTACATTGTGTAGACATCATTATAACAGTAGACGGTAAAACCATAATCAGAGAAATGAACAAATGTTAGTTGCTGCTTTTCCATGCTCCTTTCCAATCTTGACTGTATATACCACATAGAATTTTTATAGAACTGTGATCATAGTCATTGCAATTTGATGGTTAAAAACTAGGGATTGCCAAGGTATAAAGTCCTAGAACTGTTTCTGCATAAGAGGAACCCTGATTCTCCTGGGATGAATTTTTCTGTGTCTGCTCTGTCTAGGCACTAGACAATACTGGTTTCTTCATTGCTGTGTTATTCCTGTCAGGGATACATTTGATGCAGATAAAGTCTTCCTATGGATTTTTCCCCCTTGCACTTTGGTGCCACAATTTTATCATCTAAAGAAACATTCCATTTGTGTATTGACAAGACATTGCCACTGCTAAATGACATTGGAGTTCAATTTACACTCCTTGGAAGTGGTTTGTAAGGAATTCCCAAGACCTCAGGAGACATCCTTACATCCTTACATCCTTAGTCAGCATTAGTAATCTGTAGAGACTGAATAGTGTACTGGTTAAGAGTTCATTTTCCAGAGTCATACTGTTTGCCCAGTGTCAAATGCTAGCTTTATTATTTATTAGCTGAATGATCTTAGGCAAGTTACTTTACCTCTCTATGCTTTTGTATTACATCTGTGAAATAAAGATATTAATAGTATTTACTTTATGGAGTTGTTAAGAGCGTTAAATGGTTAGAACAATTTTTAGTGCTTGCTTTTTCAATTACTAACAATTTCAGTGTGCCCTTAAAAAAATATCTAAGATATCTGTTGTTTGCTCTGATTCACATTTCGTATGACCTTAATAAATGCTCCTCTGTGCCTTTATGCACTTTCATCTCTACTCCCAACCCAGAGAAGGCAAGATTCTTAAACTTAATTGCCAGTTGTTACAAAATATTACAAAAGTGAAGCTAAAATTTTTTATTTTTAGAAGGAGACCTTCAAGTTTGACCCAAGGGAAAGCAGACCTAAGCAATGAACAGTACACACAGGTGAGTGCTTGTAATAGACTCGGTTATGTTTATAAGTAATTGAGGAATTGATTCTGGTCACTGTTAGTTTACCAGAAAGAGTGCTTCTTTTTTTCCAAGTTCTTTTCCAGAACTCATAGCTTTTGTAATTTATACCACTTTTGTGGCACTTAAAAGCTACTGGCTTGCATTGCATTTATTTCTGTACTTGTCTGATCTTTCTAATTAAATAGAAATTTCTAGAGAGCAAGAAAGGTGGGCCATGTTTGAAGAATAGCAGATTGACTAGAGCATTGTCAATATGTAATTGGAGACCTGGAGAGAAAGCTATTTCGGAGATAGAAAGCAGGACCTTGAATGTGAATGAAGACATTTTGATTTAGCTTTTTTATGCAGAAGTAGTCTTTAAAGGTTTCTTAGTCTAGAAATTGCATAATCCAAGCTTTGCTTTAGAGAAATTAACCCGGCTGCATGTGTCTGTTGGATGGAAAAAGAGATGTGATTGGAAAGAGACAGACTGGTCCGCAGGCTCAGGAAAACCTTAGGTGAGAGGTAATAGGAGCTTTGCCAGTGAAATTGGAAAGGAAAAACTCTATATTAAGTGGGGTGAATGGTGTTAGGGAAGCATTGGCAGCCCAAGGGCTGAACCATTCCTTCTCTTGTCGGCTCCAGGTGACCTCCTTGTTGCAGTTGGTTCATGCCTGCAGTAAGCAGTCTCCTCAGGCCTCGGTACTTTATTATGATGAATTTGCCAACATGATTCAAGGAGCAAGGCTGGCTCCAAAAGTCCTGGTAAGACCAACTGTCTTTTCTGTAAGCAGTGGGTATGAGGGGTGCTTTACTGCACATTATTCAGTCCCGCTTTCTGTTGTGCTATAGAAATAGATTATCCTATGAGCTTTCCCATGTTCTAAGTGGGAAGGCTGTTCTGACTCATCCTGCCCCAGGCCTCTCCTCTGAGCTTCCTTCACATAATAACAGTAGGGATGTGGTATTGATAATGTTGATAGCTACCATCTATTCAATGCCAGGCACTATGTTAAGCACTTTTCACACATTTTTGTCTTTGCTACTTTATAATAATGAGATATGATTGTTACTTCCTTTTTAAAAGTGAAGAAACTTAGAAAGATTAATAGGTTGTTTATGGCTCCACAGCAAGTGCACCCTGGTCTTCACAGCCTTTTTTGTTTGTTTTCTAAAGGAATGGGTTGGGCAGACCATCTTTAATGATTTCCAAGATGCCTTTGTGGTGGACTTGTGTGCTATTCCAAAAGGGTAAGTACTGTTTACTCACTGACTTGATTGTGCTATTGAAGAAATTATGTCAACCACTGGTATAGGCATCATAATGCCCTTGCCCTCAGCCAAATCTAGCCCATTCACACAGCTTCTTTCATCCCAAACCCAGCACATCCAGCTCCAGAAATTGCAAAAAGGTTTCCCATTTGTTCTTTCTCCTGTTTCTAATTTCTCCTCATGATGGGGGAGGTTGATTTGTTCTAGAGATTTCCACTATAGACTTGCATACCCCTGAGTTGGGGTATCCGATTCTGGTTTGTCTCCACAGTGACTACGCATTTCCTGTGAAAGCTCTGTACGGACTGGAAGATTACAGTAGTCATGATGGGATCGCCATCAACCTCCTGCCACTGTTGTTTTCTCAGGACTTTGCAGAAGATGATGGTAGCATGACTTCACAGGAGTCAGACCACAAGTCAGTACACTTTTTCTCTTCTAAAACCTCTGCTGATGTTTTTGAATGTTCACAGGGAATCCCACAGTTCTTGCAATCTGTGGGTCCCTAACTGAAAAAGGTTTCTCCCAAGGCAGGTGGTATTTGGATGGGTTAGTTAGAATGGGGCAGAGTCTTTGCTTTTTTCTTGGACCTTTTGGTTGGAATTTGCATTGCCTCATGACAGCCAGCAGGTTTCTGTAAGGCTATTTTCATTTTTGTTTGTTTTCCCTCACACAGACATAGTTGTCAACCTCTGCCATCCTCACTCCCTCCTTCCTAACACTGGTATAGACATCATTCTACTCACCTCTGGCTGCCTCCAATTCAGCTCACGATTTGTCTGCTGAGCATCCATTAAGTTCTTTGTCATATGTTCTTTAAAGTAGACATTTATTTTGGGCAAAACTCCTTTAATTATAAGGTTGGGCTCCCCATGAATGTGGACTAATATGCCTAGAAAGTGTTGTCTAGAAATGGATTTTTCTTTCCAGATCGGTGTCTCTGTCGTGCCTGGCTCCCTATTTCCGGTTACTGAGACTTTGTGTGGAGAAACAACATGATGGAAACTTGGAGGAGATTGATGGTTTGTTAGGTATAGGACCAAGTTATTAGATCCTTTCCTCTTTGTAACCTTTCTTTGGTAAACTTAGGGAAGAGGCATACTAGTACATGGTTGGGGGGAGGAATTTTCTAACTTCAGAGTAGTATAACAGTACTAATAGAGTTCCAAAGACAAAATAATACAAACAAAATCCCAACTTGTTAACAAGTCAGTTGTTAACATAGTTTCATATTGCTTTTTTGTCCTTGTCCCTGTAATTGTTACAAAGACTTCTTAATTATATATGTTGACTGCTGTATAATATGTAAGTGTTATGAGACTTATCAAAGCTTGAACTTCACATACAAATTAAAGAGGAAACTACGTAGCAGGAGAGCTAGCTCTAGGGGCAGCATCCAGATTCTGTTGACTTAAACCAAAGGGAGTCAAAAGTCTGTTCTTCTCTTTCAGATTGTCCTTTATTGCTCACTGACCTGGAACCTGGAGAGAGGCTGGAGTCTATGTCTGATAAAGAACATTCATTCATGTGTTCACTCATATATCTGACTCTCAACTGGTTCCGAGAGGTGAGCAGTTACTAGAACGTTTCTCCTGCTACCTGTACTTTCTCTCCAAAGGAAACTGTTTTCTTGGTTCCCACGAGAATACCTAATACATCTCCACTGTGCTCTGACCCCAGCATGCTTCTCTAGCTGTTACGTCCCACCTCACCCTGATTGTATGCACCTTCTGGTGTAGCCAAATGAGAATAGTAGAACTCACTTAATGTTGCCTGTGCTTTACCCCCTCCAATCGTTCTCACAGTATCTTTACTTCTGCCTGGAATAACTGCATCTTCTCGACTGTAAAATACTGTTCATCCTTGCCTAAGACTACACCTAATGTTTCAAATCAGTGAGATCAATTGAATGAGTTTCCCCTTCCTTTAGAACATATTTGTGCTTAATGAAATGCACAATAATATGAAATGTGAGGAAAATGAAATGATAAAAATGACGGTAATATCTTACATCTATATCTCACTTCCTTTCTCATGTGTAATATTTCTAAGAATGTTTATTTATTTGAATTATCCTCTTTTTATACATAGGGAATGGCAGGTACAGAGAGTTCAGTCATTAAACTTCATCAAGCACTCTACCATGCCAAATGCAGGGCTAATTTCTTTATTTACATTATTTAATTCACTCAACCACTGCATTCCCATTTTACATAGTTGAAATAAAAGTTCAGGAAGGTTAACAACTCGGACAAGGTCATACAACTAGTAAATAGTGGAATAAGACTTGTTTCACCAAAGTGTGTGCTCTCTAGCCAATGTGCTATTCACCTTGTTATTTAACTTGTAATAAATAGAACTAGGATTGAAAATCAGATCTCCTGCCCTGGCTGGTGTGGCTCAGTGGATTGAGCACTGGCCTGCAAACCAAATGATTGCTGGTTATATTCCCAGTCAGGGCACATGCCTGGGTTGCAGGCCAGGTCCCCCGTAGAGGGCATGTGAGAGGCAACCACACACTGATGTTTCTCTTTCTCTCTTTCTCCCTCCCTTCCCCTCTCTCTTATTTATCTTAAAAATAAATAAATAAAATCTTTAAAGAATAAAAGTTAGATTTCCTGTATTGCCCCAGGGCTTTTTTTTCTACAGCACCTTGCTGAGAACACTTTTTTATTATAGCTAGACTCACAGATCCTGCTGCTGAATGGCATCTTTTAGCATTGGATGAACAAGGTTAATATCTGAACGTTCAAAGTATGAGAATATAATATGTACTTTTGCAGGTTGTAAATGCCTTTTGCCGACAAACGTCACCTGAGATGAAGGGGAAGGTGCTCACCCGGTTAAAGCACATCGTAGAGCTACAGAGCATCCTGGAAAAATACTTGGCAGGTAAGGATAGTATCCTGGTAGCTCTGGTTGGACAGCAGTGAGGAGATAAAGAACTTAGATTTTAAGCCAGGCTCAATTATAGCAAAGAGTGCATCCATTTTCCTCCCCTTGTTATCTCCAAGAGTTCTTGCTCCTTAAGAAAATATAAAACACTGGTTGGGCTTTTGTAAAGCTGCTTTGCTTCTTTGAGGTCAGACTTGCAGTGCCCTCTGACTTCCTAAACATAGTTATGAACCAGGAGTGAAGCTGGAAGCTCTTAATACCTTCTGACCATTAAGTAAACTTATCTTTTAAAGAGCTGGCTTGATTCTCTGGGGAAACATGCAGCTTCCCTCAGGCCCTCATCTAAATAACTGTGTTGTGTGACCAAATGTTGTTAATATCTTTAGGTTGTAAATGTAAGCTAGTTTATTCTTAGTTCTTACCTGTTTATATATTTTATAGCATTATTTAGAATGGTTTTATATTAACCATAATCAATAAATATGATATTCCTATAAGTTATCTCTAACTATTTTCCTATGCCAAAACAGTTAGTGTCTGATGACTTGAATGCATCTCAC
The DNA here is from genome assembly GCA_007922815.1 of Macrotus californicus. NCBI lineage: Eukaryota > Metazoa > Chordata > Mammalia > Chiroptera > Phyllostomidae > Macrotus > Macrotus californicus. The sequence goes on from VMDR010010907.1 coordinate 6,125, forward strand.
AGGAAGTCAGCCATGCTTGGTAGTTCCGGAAACTATTTTTTAGCCAGTTGAGTGATTAGAATTCCCAGTCTAATGGTGAAATATGATTGGTATATATTGAGTTTCTGCCTTCCATCTATTTCAGTCACCTCAGACTATAGTCCTCCCCTTGCAACTTTTGACTTGGAAACTTTGGATATAACACCTCATACCAGTACTGCTGCTTCAGCAAAAATGAAAAAACAAGGCATCACAGGTATGTTCTTATATCTCCATATGAGCTGCATTGAATTGACCTAAGAGGTTATATGCATCAAGACATCAGTAATTGGAGAGATTTTGTAATTGAACCCTTTCTATGGTATGGTTATAAATGAACTATAGTTCGGCCCTGGCCCTGTGGCTTAGTTGGATTGGAGCATTGTTCTGTGCATTGAAATGTTACCAGTTCAATTCCCTGTCAGGACAAATGCCTAGGTTGTGGGTTCCCTGATTTGGCGCATATGGGAAGCAAATAATCAATGTTTCTCTCTCTTTCTCTTTCTCTTTCTTTTTCTCTTTCTCTTTCTCCTTTCTAAAAATCAATGGAAACATTGATTAAAATAAAAATTTTAAATTAAATTAAAATTAATAAATGAACTATAATTTGAGCTTATAAAGTTACCTCCTCTGTCTCTAGCATTTAGCAGATTGTTGAGCAAATGTGATTATTGATTCCTTGAGTCACTTTTCTCTTTTTCAAACATAAGGAGGAAGGAAACAAAAAGCAGATGGCAACAAAACATCCTCTCATGACACGCTTTCAAAGGAGGATGGTTCCGAATGTGACCCTACACCATCTAATAGAGGCCAGCTGGGAAAGGTATGGAATGATGCACACCCATGAAGAAGGTGTGTGACACTCCATGAGATTAACAGAGGGCCAACTTTCTTTTACTGTCTGCATTTTACAGAGAGAAAAATTAGGGAAAGGAGAAGCAAACAAACTTTTGTAGGCCTCAGTGTCCCTGTCAGTAGCAGAGATCATGTTAGACTCCAGTTTCTTATCACTACCACACAGTTTTTCTAGTTATTTTCTTTAATGTTTTACTCTCTTTTTTGCAACCTATCAGTACTTGGAATTTTCTGTTGTAGTAATTAATCAGATTCTGTCTTCAGATGTAGTTGTAGATATACTCCTTTTAGTCTCTTTCCCCTTCCAATCCCAGATTATCAAGTTATTGATGAATTGAGAGAACATGAAATGCTTTGTACAATTTCTGATACTTAATAAAAGTAGTGTCCTTTTCCCAAAACTCTGTACCACTCACAAAGTAGGTTTTATGTGTTTGTGATATTGCCTGAACCACATGGATCCCAATTACTTGTTCTTTAACTACTATTTATTGTTTATTATGTATAACTCTTCTAATCCTCCTAAAAGCCCAAGCTCAGTATTCATATTTATATTTAATAAATGACAAAAGTAAGACCCAGACAGGGTAAGTGACTTGTCCAAGGTCATGCATTTAAGAAGTGCTTGATCAAGGACTCGAAACTAAATCTTTTTTTTTAAATTAATTTGTTTTCCAGTTACTGTTGACATATAATATTATATTAGTTTCAGGTATACAGAATAATAATTAGACATTTATATACTTTATGATCACCCTAAATCCAGTACCCATTTGACACTATGCATAGTTATTAGAATATTACTGACTGTATTCCTATGCTCTATTTACATCCCATGACTTTTTATAACTAGCAGTTTGTACTTAATTTCTTTTACCTTTTTCACCCATCTCACCAATCCCTACCCACCTGTATGGCCACCATCAATCGAAGAAGTCAAATCTTTTTTGGCCCCTAAGCTTATAGTTTTCTGTACTACATCATAATGCCTTGACTTGTCTAATAGTTCATCTCTAAGTAGAAACCATGACCTACATCCCGATATTAAATTAGGTGCCCTACCTCAGGAATTTTTAGGGACTTTGAAGAAAGAAAATTGGTCATATGATGAAAATGTAACTTTTTGTATAAGGCAAATACATAATTGCACTTCAAAATCTTCATTAAAAATTAGGCGAAACAGCCCTGGCTGGTGTGGCTTAGTGGATTGAGCACAGGCCTGCGAACCAAAGGGTCGCCAGTTTGAATTCCAGTCAGGGCACATGCCTGGGTTGTGGGCCAGGTTCCCAGGGAGGGGGGAGGTGCGTGAGTAGCAACCACACATTGATGTTTCTGTCCCTCTCTTTCTCCCCCCGCTTCTGTCTAAAAATAAATAAAATCTTTTTAAAAATTAGGCTAAATAGAATCCTTATTCTGTTGGTTGCTGCTACTTTCTCCCTAGGAGTTGAAAGGAAAAGAAGAAAAGACATTGTCACTACAGAATTACCATTTTTTATTCCGAGAGCTGGACATGGAGGTCTTCTCTATTCTGCATTGTGGGCTTGTGACCAAGTTCATCTTAGATACTGAAATGCACACTGAAGTAAGTGACAGCAGTAAGATCCCAGAACTTAATCTTCTTTCAGAAAGTGCCTCAGGGCTGTTCTTATTTCAAAAAGAACACCAATGACATTGAGAAAAGTTGGACTCTGGTTCCCAAAGCCTTTATTTGTGAAAGTGGTGGTGAATAAAAACAAACCTAAATTAAACGTGAAAATGAAAAAAGAGTAATGATGAATAATTATCTTTGTCATCTTAATGTTTATAATCTACGTTTTTTTATAGTGTGTTCCTAGACATTATAAAAGATCGTGGTAATGAAGTGATCCTTATTTTAGTTACTAACAGTAAGCTGTTCAGATTACTTTCGTAGAGCAGCTCTGTTCTAGTTTGTAGAGGTCTATGCTATTTTTACTTTTTCATGGCATTTAGTCAGCATCCATGAGACGCTTTATCACAACTTTTGGGTTTGTGGCACTTCAGTAGTACCTACAGCATGATGCTTGCCTTCAAATGGTTCATGATCTGATAAAGGAAGTAGACATACCTAGCAGAATGTGCTGTGTTGATGGTCTGAACCAAGTACCAGTGAAACTGAGGAGAGAATGGTATTTATGAGGTTAGAAGAAGAGGACATTTTCACAGAAAAGCTAACCTTTGATATGCGATTTCACCAGAGAATAGAGGTTCGCCAGGTTAAAAAGTTGAGAAATACCAAGGATTTTTTATAAGAATGTAAGCGCCTTCAGAATAGAGACAGTTTTGTCATTGTTTTTGATCTTTCTACATCACCTTGTCCTTGGAGATTCACCGTAAATGTGTACTGAGTGGACAGTTTGAAGTAATACTATATTTGACCCATGTGTTTCTGGTAGTTGTAATACGCTTATAGGGATCCTGTCCAGCAAAACATTAGGGGAAAGAAAATATGAAAGGATTATTTAATGAACAAAGGACAGTGAAATTCCCTTGAATTAGTCATTTTTTATTTCAGAGTACTTAGGAAATGTAACTCAGTTCCACAGCTGGAAGGACACACAGAGACATTTCTTTCTAGAGAAAAAATAATGTCTTCCAAAACTACACTACCAATGTAAATTTTGTTTTAATAATTTTTAAATTTTGTTTTACTTTATAAATGCTTGACTTTTTGGTGATGTAGCACAACAGCCGTATATTTATATGAGGTGGGGGAAATTTTCCCCTTTTTTAATCATGGTCTGATTTTTCACCCATTGGGATTCCCCCAAATAGATGGCTAGGACATGCTTGGAATTACTCTTTTCTTATTCCTTGTGACAGGCCACAGAAGTTGTGCAACTTCAGCCCCCTGAGCTACTTTTCTTGCTGAAAGATCTCTCCCATAAGGTGGAGAATGTGCTGACACCTTCTGTTGCCAAGAGAGTTCCCTTCTTCAAGGTTAGTATAGGCAGAAGCACAGGCCCTGGCCTTAGTGGGTTTGAAAACAAAGAGGTTTCATTAGTGAATAAGTTGGCACTTTCGGTGGCATTGTCTTTGGGTCACTGGGTAACATGGTGGCAGCCTCACTGCCAGACCATATTCACCTTGCTTTAGAAAGGAACTGTGAAACAGAAAACAATAAACCCACCCAACACAGGAAATGTATTTCTAAATGGACCAAGTATTGCCCGAATCCTGTTCTGTGCTTCGGTTTTGGTTTTAACAGCCCCTCAAACTAAGTCTGTGCTCAAGCTTCAGTGTAATAGTCAATTGTCTATAGAAGGCCAGAACCTTCAATGTGTACACAATGTACAAATGTGCCATAGCGTCTGGTGGAGCAGTTGGATGATGCACACAACAAAATGTGAAAATTTTAGCCCTGGCCAGGTGGGTCGGTTAGTTGGAGCATTGGCCCATGCACCAAAAGGCTGCAGGTTCCATTCCAGGTCAGGGCACATGCCTGAGTTGTGGGTTCGATTCCTCGTTGGGGCACATACAGGAAGCAAGCAGTTGATGTTTTTCTTTCACATCAATATTTCTCTCTCTAAAATCAATAAAAACATATCCTTGGGTGAAGTTTTTTTTTAAGTGAAAATCTTAGGTATAAACATTTAAACATTAACACATCTAGTTACTTGATTCTTTCTTATTTGTACTCTTTATTTGCTCTATATTCTTTTTTTTCTTTTTCTTTTTTTTTTTAAGATTTCATTTATTTATTTTTAGAGAGAGGGGAAAGAGAGGGAGGGAAATATTGGCCTGCAACCCAGGCATGTGCCCTGACTGGGAATTGAACCCATGACCTTTTGATTTGCAGGCTGGTGCTCAGTCCACTGAGCCACACTGGCCAGGGCTATTTGCTCTATATTCTTAATTAGCCTAATGATTTCTATTTCTGTATGAGCTTTATTTCATTAGTAATTGTGGGTCTATACTTCTCAAATACTGTTCATACTCTACAAAAGCCAGTATCTTTGTTATTTGATGAAGGAGTAAGATCCCTGTGTCAGAACAGAGTCTTAGGCAAGCAGTTATTTGTTTATCCACCCCTACCTGGTGGCATAGGTTTAACTAAACCCCTTAATGAACTTTTAATTTCAGAGAAACTATCCAACTGTTCCTTCCCCAGTAACTCTGAATTTATTATAGAGTAAAGGAAGCCAGAATATTGGATCGTCACATCTCCAGCAGAGATCTGGCCAAGAAATTGCTCATTGTATTGTTCAGTTGCTAACCCCAATGTGTAACCATCTGGAGAACATTCACAACTATTTTCAGGTCAGAAGCTCACTTTATTATTACAGGGACTTAGAAATCACTAAGTTAACAAGATACTTCATTTTTGGCTAAGAAATATTGAAGGAAAATGGGGGCAGTTGCTGAAGCAACTTGTTCTAAAAGCATTTTTTTCCTTTCAGTGCTTAGCTGCTGAGAATCACAGTGTAGTTGATGGACCAGGAGGAATTCAAGGTCAGGAGTACCAAATAATGTCTTCCTGCTATCAGAAGCTACTGCAGATTTTTCATGGGCTTTTTGCTTGGTGAGTATGTGGAAGGTACATTAGGTAGAAATGATCCAGTAGTACTTGCTTTTACTTGATAGTTACCAAGGAACTGAGGTATAGAAAAGGAAGACTCCAAAAGCCTTATGTAAATGTGGTGCTTATTTTGGGGGTGTATTTGTCTGCATCATTTCATTTGATCTTGTACCCTCTTTGTCTTAGGGAGTTGCTATTAACTCATTTGAAAATTAGATGACTTGCTATTGGCTAGCTTGTAACAGATCTGGCCATCTGATTTTCAACTGAGTTTGCTGGAGCAAGCTTTTGGTAGTAACATTGGAGAGATTGTTACTTAAGTTGTAACTAAACAAGTTCTGGATAAATTCCAGATTATGTGGTAAAAAACTGAGTACAGTTGGAGCTGAGGTATTTGTGGATGCCTTCATGGAAATAGTGGAAGGTCATCAGGCCCTTGAAGGGTAAATCGCCTTTGGGGAGGTAAAGGAAAGGGCTAGAAGGCACAGCATAGATGAAAGTAGAAATGAGGGAAGTGTGTTCCTTAAATGCTTTTGTTCCTCAGGGCTGGGGCCCTGGCCCCTCTGTTCTCATAAGTTTCTTGGGCAGTATCACCTAAGTTTAAATTTGTGCTAAAACTTGTCTTCTGAGCTACAGGCATTTATATCCAACTGCCTGTGCAACACCCTCTTAGATGTGTCATTGACACCTCAGTTTCATCACATGCAAAACATAGTGTATCATCCTCACCACTTCCTCAGTTTTGCATGGCTGGGTAAATGGCGCCACCAGCTGTCTGGGCCAGAAACCATCAGTTACTCTTTGTCCCTTCCTCTACTATCTGCCTTTTTCTCTCTTCCACATCTGACCACAAAATCCTGTTAATTTTACCTTCTAAATAGCGTCTAAATAGCTATCTCATTCTTCACTGTTTCCAGACTCCTACCATCTCTCACCAGTCTAGATTAGTTTCACAGCTGGCCTCGCTGCCTCCAGTCACTCCCTTGGTCCATTCTTTCTACTGCAGTCAGAGTGATCTTCCCAACACAAACCATCTTATCCTATCCCAGCTGCGGTTTCTGATTGCCCTTAGATTTTTTTTAGTTCAAACTCTTTGACCTCGCCTCTAAGACCTTTCATTATCTGACTCTTGCTGTTCCACTCATTGTCTTATACCCTACCCTCTAGCTCTGCTGAATTAATTTCAGCACCCTATATAGTTTTCACCTGTCAGGGTTCACTCATATTCATCCTTCTACCAGGATTCCCACCCTCCTTGATCCCCAGTCTTTGCTAACTCATCCTTGAGATCTGGATTTAAACTTTCTTAGGGGCATCTCCTCTGATCCCGAGGCCAGGTAAGCCTCCTTCCTACCTCTCCAACCCCCAGCTTTCTTCTATTACTCTGGTATCCTCTTATGATAAAACTTACTACATGTTATTATAATTACTTGTACAAATGAATCAAGAGTCTTCCTTCCTAGACTCTGAGTTCTCTGAGGGCCAAGACCAGTCATTGTTGTGTCTTCAATTCTTAAGAACACTGCCTGACTAAAGATTTGAATAGATGCTTCATCAGGGAGATATATGTATGGCAAATAAACACGTGCAGAGGTCTTTGATAGTAGTAGTTATTTAGGAAATGAAAGTTAAAAATCATTGCATGGCTAAGTTAAAAAGATTTACCCTGCCAAATGTTGCCAAAGGTGCGGAGCAACCGGAACTCTCACAGGCTGCTAGTGAGACTATAAAATGATACTTTTAAAAACTCTTTTTTAGTTTCTTAAGAAGTTAGACACCTACCATACAACCCAGCCATTCCACTTCTAGGTATTTACCCAAGAGAAGTAAAAGCATATGTTTACACAGTGTCTTGTGCATGAATGTTTATAGCAGCTTTATTTGTGATAGCCCCAGACTGGAAACAACTCCATTTCATGTTCATCAAATGGTGAATGGATAAACAAATTGTGGTATGTCCGTATGGTGGAGTACTGCATGCAGCGACATGGGTAAAAAAAGAATTGTCCTGAATAAAAAGCAAGACCATAAGAGTATATAGTATTTGATCCCATTTATATGAAATTCTAGAAAAAGCATGTAGTCTTGTAGTGACAGAAAACAGATCAATGGTTGCCTAGCATTGGGCAGGAGGATGGGGGGGAGGAATGGATAGATTACAAAGGAATATAAGTAAATGTTTGGCTGTAATGGATATGTTCATTATTTTCATTGTGGTGATAGCTTCATGGGTTTATATATGTCAACTAATCAAATTCAACATTTTAAATACATGCAGTTTATTGTATGTCAATCTTACCTCAATAAAGCTGTCCAAAAAACAAAAGAAAATAACCTGACCCATATCCAGAATAAATTTGTGGAAAGGAAGAAAGACTACCACTGGCAATATGTAAAGTTTTCTGGAGGTGCAGATCTAGGGGGTCAGATTATGCTAGGCTGTGAAGGTTAGGCAGAAGAATTTGAATGTTGTCCAGGGAAGCAGTTTTGAAGTTGCATGACCACACCATGATATAATGAAAGCAGTATTTTAGGAAATCCTCTTGATAGCAGTGTGCAGGGAGATTGGAAAGGAATGCAAAAAGACCAGACAACAGGTGTCACCATGGTCTGTGCATGTGATGATAAGGGCCTGACCTGGAATGATGGCTTGGTTGGAAAGGGTGGGGCTGAAGGAAAGATAATCTGAAGATAGAATAGTTAAGACTTATTAATATAGAAGGAATAAGTTCTTTATTGAATACCTACTCTGGATTAGACATTGATTTAGCAATTTGACAAAATTATTTCTATTTTTGGAGGGTGGGGAGACAGACTTATCTCTAAAATGTAGGAAATGAAGAGAGAACTTTCCCTTGAAACTAAACCTAGGTGGGCTGTTAGGTCTTTAAGGAAAGACACTGTAACTTCTAGCCTGATACTCAGCTGTGACTGGATTTGGCACTTGAGTACTTTCAGTACTTTAGTTCTGCGTTTCCTTCTGTTTACTCACTGATGGTACAGACTGGAGGCCAAGATCCTCAAATGCTTCCAAGCAATCTTCATGAAACTAAGCTAAACCATCTTACCTTGATTTTCCCTTAGGAGTGGATTTTTTCAACCTCAAAATCAGAATTTACTATACTCAGCCCTCGAGGTCCTTACAAACCGATTGAAGCCAAGAGAGCCTGACCAGTCCTTGGAGGAACTGCTTAGGTGGGTCCAACTATATATATCCCAGAGAGTTTCCCAGGAAACTCCTAGGAACAAGATTTCTTGGAAATAACTTGGGTATCTCTTGATAGTTATGAGGGAAATTGATATTTTTAGCTATGTTTCCTGAGTTATATGAGCTTTCTCTCTTCTGTACTCAGATAAATCCTGAAGCATTAGAAACAAACAAATTATTCTAAGTCTTCACACATCTTTCATTATGTAAAGTTTGCCTTTTCAGGTAATGATGATGACAGTTCTGACCATCTGCAGTCAACTCTTGAGTATCTTGAGTCCTACTCTGTCTCCCAGTAGGGTTGGGTAATTAGGTAGCAGCTGGTTATCACTGATTGCCTGCATCCTTCTCCCAATCTTGGCAAAAAAGAAACCAAGGTTGAGGGCTGGGCAGTGGAGGGGGGAGCTGAGGAGATCTAAGGGGCGTGGCTCCCAGCCTGCTATCCCAGCTTCACCTGCCCTGATAGCCTACCCGAGTGTCCAACCTTTTGGCATCTCTGCACTACTCTGGAAGAAGAAGAGTTGTCTTGGGCCACACATTAAATATATTGCGATACGTTATCACAAAAAAATCTCATAAGGTTTTAAGTAAATTTACGATTTTGTGTTGGGCCACATTCACAGCCATCCTGGGCTGCATGCGATCCACAAGCTGCAGGTTGGACACCCCTGGCTAGGCTATCACTGGGTCTGCAGTCAATGCTTGTCATCATCTCTGCCTTTAAGGCAGGACTCTCTTTTCTCTTTTTCTTTCTTTCTTTTCTTTTCTTTTTTTATTTTTTTGAGAGATAGAAGAAGGGAGGGAGAAAGAGAGAGAAACATCGATGGGTTGCCTCTCACACTCCCCCCAACCAGGGACCTGGCCTGCAACCCAGGCTATGCGCCCTGATCGGAAATCGAACCAGTGATCTTTAGGTTTGCAGGACGATGCCCAACCCCTATTTCATTTGATTTTTTAAAAGATTTTACTTATTTATTTATAGAAGGGAAAAAAGGGAGAGAAACATCAGTGTGTGGTTACCTCTCACGCACCCCATACCGGAGACCTGGCCCACAACCCTTTGGTTCACAGGCCAGCGCTCAATCCACTGAGCCACACCAGCCAGGACGCTCTTTTATTTTCAGTATAGTATTTTAAATTTGCTTTACCTTTTTCCCACCCACCAATCAATCAGGAGTTGACTCCAGTTTAATTTCAGTTACAGTTTTTGATTAATATGACTCCCATCTCCCATTACTTCAATGTATTGAAAGCAACCACATATAACAGGGGTGTCAAACTCATTTTCACCGGGGGCCACATCAGCCTCCTGGTTGCCTTCAAAGGGCCGAGTGTAATTTCAACTCGTTAACAGTTAAGGAGTAGTTATATTTATACAGTCCTAAAATTATTTTAGCCCTTTGAAGGCAACCACGAGGTTGATGTGGTCCCTGGTGAAAGTGAGTTTGACACCCCTGGTATATGGCATATTTATCAAAAGGCCCTGACCTGTGTGGCTCAGTTGGTTGGGTATCATCCTGCAGAGCAAAAAGTTGCCAATTTGATTTCTAGCCAGGGCATATGCCTGGGTTGTGAGCCTGGTTTCTGGTTGGGGCAAGTGCAAGAGGCAGTTGATTGATGTTTCTCTCCCTCTCTTTCTCCCTCCCTTCTTTTTCTAAGAATAAGTGCAAACTTTTTAAAATAAAAAAAAATAAATAAAAGGAAATTTTTCTTTAAAAAAAATAAAAGCTCTGCTCTATAATTTCCTTTTACCTTGTCCCTATGAACCCAGAATTTAAACATCTTTTTAATGTGTTGCTTAAGGCCTTAAAGAGCAAATCATTAATCCAGGGTTGCACATGCAAGCATGGTCTAGACTAGCACTTGGGAATCTTGGCATACATGACCCCTTCAGGGCCAGCATTCCACCCACTGAACTCCACTGTCCTGGCTTTCTCCATACAAAATTAATAGTTCTCAATCAAGTTCTTGAAAGAAGGTTGCTACTAAAGCACCTGAAAATGAGGACTCTGTTTAACCATCAAACACTTAAGTGGACTTGGACAGCTGATGGATTTAGATAACACTTGTGATGCTTTTGTTTTCTTGTTTCCTTACAGCCAAAGCTTCCAATACTTGCAGAATTTCCATCACAGCATTCCCAGTTTCCAATCTGCTCTTTATCTCATCAGACTTTTGATGGTCATTTTGGAGAAATCTACAAATCCTCCTAAGAACAGAGGAAAAATTGGTGATGGACCCAGATCCATTTTTTTTTTCTTCATAATAAGATTAATAACTCAGGCTTGTAAACTTGGGGCTTCCTAGGACCTTATATGTTTTACCTGTCAATCCCCTCATAACTGTGGATGTGCCCTCTTGCTATACAAGAAGGACAGTTCCCCAGAAGGAGCTATAACTGATCTCTGGTGACATTGCTTAGTCTGAATATGGTTAGTTCAGTTGGCTAGAGAATTTTGTTTGGCCTCCCTTTAGTCCTGTCCTTCCGTTACTTTATTTTATTTAATTATGTGAGCCATTTGACAAAAAGGAACATAAACCATGTGGTTAATAAAATGGGAGAAAAGGGAGAAATCAGGATTAAGTGTAAAGAAAGGCCTGGCCCCATCATTTTTTCTTTTAACTGCTTTTTATCACAGCTTTTGGAATGCAGCTCATTGATTATACACACTAACTAGCAGCACAGAAAGCAAGAGGAAAGTGCAAAACAGTCCTTTGTTATTCCTTGTTGGTTAAAGGGAGAGATTCTGATTTCAATCTGTGAGGTGGCTATTGCTTATTGGCCTGCCCAGGAGGAACAAGATTGGCTTTCTCACTGCCGAGTACGTTCCCTTTCTGTGTACATGTATCAAGACCAGGTGAGAGAGTGGGACATGTTGGGTCTTAGGTGATTTTTCTGATAGAAGGACCCGTGGAACAGGAACCCATGACAGCTTTTTTCAAATTGTCTGTAGACCAGGAACTTTATAGTAAGTAGAAAAGAATAAGTCTTTTGATCACTAGTCATCTCCAAAAGTCTGAAAAACAGAGTGAGGGCAATTTTCCACACATGAGAGAACTTTGTCTTGTTTCTCCAACAGCTTCCCTGGCCAAACATTTCCTCTGTCGGGTGTGGCCAAGTGAGGAGAAAGAAAAGAGCAGCATTCCTAACGACCAGCTCCATGCTTTGCTGAGGTGAGGTGCTCCCTTTCTTTCCATGAGCCACATAGCCTCCTGTTTTGCCACTCTTGGGGTCCCTCATCTGGTTAAAGACAGAAATTACCTTGGTTAGGGAGAACTTGGAGGCAATGAAATAGATTGAAATGAATAAAATTTAGAAAAGGTAGATCATATGATCCTCTAGTTCTATTTTCCATTGTTAGCTAGTTTCTTATTGAATCAACGAGGAAGAGGAGTCATCTACAGTTGTATTCTGCCTCGTTAAGCAGTGAATCAGATATTTATTGCCTACAATGTCCAAGACACATTCATCACTTCTAAGGTGTCTAAATGTATATCTAATTCAGACATGTTCTTACCTCCTGTCATACATCTGGAATATTTTTTATTTTTTAAGATTGTATGTATTTATTTATTTTTAGGCAGAGGGGAAGGGTATTTATTTATTTATTTTTAGGCAGAGGGGAAGGGAGGGAAAAGAAAGGGAGAGAAACATCAGTGTGTTGTTACCTCTTGCACGCCCCCAACCTGCGACCTGGCCCACAACCCAGGCATGTACCCTGACTGGTAATCGAACCAACAAACCTTTGGTTCACAGGCTGGTGCTCAATCCACTGAGCCACACCAGCCAGGGCTATTTAAAAAAATTTTAATGTCAGTAGTTGTTGTAAAGCTTAATACCTGGTACTATCTTAAGAAAGAAATCTTGATTTAGGAATTCTATAACGTGTTCATACTCCTATGGCTCTCAATGCAGCATCTACCTGGAGCACACAGACAGTGTTCTGAAGGCCATAGAGGAGATTGCTGGTGTTGGTGTCCCAGAACTGATCAACTCTTCTAAAGATGCGTCTTCTTCTACATTCCCTACACTGACCAGGTAAGGGAGTTCTCTCCTCCAGTTCTTTCCCTAAGTTAGAATTGCACTGTCTAACATATGTAGTTTCCAAGTGACTACCTTATTCTTCATCTGATTCTGATACAGATGGTAGACACAGTCACTTATTTAACACATGGAATGTCTACTATGCATTCTTTCTGAGGGGCTCTCAGCCAGACTGTGAAAGGACCTTATTGAGGAATGAATTTTTAGTCTTTACAATGTTAAAAGGCAGTGAATCTTTGGTCACTAAACTTCTATTAGTACTTACAAAATATGAGATTATTTTAACCACCTTTAAAAGGATAAAGTGATTTTTGTATCTAATCATGTATGTCTCAGTGGGGTTTGTGTCTCGTAATATTAATGGTTACTTTACATTCCTGTAGTATTTACAGTTTATAAAGCACTTTTACATTCTATATCTTACTTGATCCTTTTGAGGATTCTGTGAGGTGTAGGTATTTTAACCCTATTTTACTGATGAGGAAAATGAGGGTTAGAGGAGGAACTTGCTCAAGCTTATACGGGCAATAAAGTAAACGTGGAACTAGGAACCTGAAGTCTGATCTTCTCACCATTACTTCGCTGCTATTTCCACACCACCACACTAGCTCCCTTATACAGTTAGTTCCATTGTTTCACAGGCTGTCTTCGTGGATTCACTCCTAAGTTTTTACCACCCCCTTATCCTTTTACAGTGTACCCCAGTGAAAGGACATTCAGAGAGGTGGAGAAGGAAATGACTTTTTGTTTCCTGGCTTTTTTCCCAGGAAGTTCTTTCTAACCAGTGTATTTACTGTATGGGTGTGCATGCGCTTCCCCTCTTCTAGGCATACCTTTGTCATTTTCTTCCGTGTGATGATGGCTGAACTAGAGAAGACGGTCAAAGGTCTTCAAGCTGGCACAGCAGCAGACCCTCAGCAGGTGAGTCAAATACTCCCACCCCAAGAAATAGACTTTGGATTACAGTAAGTCCTTGATATCATTGATAGGTTCTTGGAAACTGCACCTTTCAGTGAAATTTTGTGTAACTAACTAAACCAATTTTACCATAGGCTAACTGATGTAAACAAGAGCTAGTTCCTACATCATATTCCTGGTCACAAAAGCATTACCAAGTTTCTAAATAAAGATCCAAAACAGTCCCTGGCCAGGTAACTCAGTTGGTTATAGTGTCGTCCCAATACACCAGGGTTGCAGGTTCAATCCCCAGTCAGGACACATAAAATAACCAATGAATACATACACTGGTGGAACCACAAATTATTGTCTCTTTCTCTCTCTCAAATAATCAATTAAAAAAAAAGATTCTCTTAAAAAAACAAAACACTTCTAATATTAAACATTGAAGTAAATGTGAGCTGTACATATATTTAAGAAAGATTATAAAAGCAAGTAAGATAATTATTTTCCATCTCTCTTATACAAGTTCAGAGTCAGGATAGCCAGACCCTATCTTGGCAGCTCAGGACTCAAGAAGAGAGCCTATTCTGAACAGGATGCCCTTTGATTTCAGGGCCACACACACACACACACACACACACACACACACACCCACACTCACTTAGACTGGAACATTAGACACACCAATTAAGCTAATGTGCACATCTTTGGGATATGGGAGGAAACTGACATACCTGGAAAAACCTACTTAGACATAGGAAAAACGTTTAAACTTTACACAGAAAGTGGCCCCAGCTGTGAATCAATTTTTTTCCTCATTGTTACAACAAAATGACATTGAACAGTCCTAGCTGGTGTGGCTCAGTACTGGCCTGCAAACCAAAGAGTCACCAGTTCAATTCCCAGTCAGAGCACATGCCTGGGTTGCAGCCAGGTTCCTCTGTAGGGGATGCACAAGAGGCAACCACACATTGATGTTTCTCTCCCTCTCTTTCTCCCTCCCTTCCCCTCTGTCTAAAAATAAATTAATAAAGTCTTTTTTAAAAAATGACATTGAAGAAAATGTCATTATTCAAGGATCTAGTATACTTCCTTGGGTCCAGTGTTTCTCCTAAGCTATTTCCTGAGATTTGCTGAGATCCAGGATTCTTTTCAAAGATCTCCTGGCTTAATTTCCTTTCCTTCTAGTTGTAGGTAAGACTTGGGCTCTGTTTTCCCTGATAACTGTGCAGGGAAAAGCTCAGACGTTCCATAGGCCCTAGCTCTGGAAAAGAATGTCTTTAGTTGCAGCTTCATGTGCCCGTCACTCTGCTGCTTGTAAGCTGCCATGAGGTGAACAAGCCTGTTTGCGATGCATTGGTCCTGGGTCTTGGTAGCCTGCTAACCAGAACTAAGCTGGAACTGCTAACAGCGTAGGCTACCATAGGAAATTAGAGAAGCCACAGGGAGCTCATGGCCAATAGGTACATTTCAGAGGCTTTTTAACACCTAGAAATTACTGAAGAGGAATCAGCTTATTAGAAAGTCTCTATAAGGTACCCCAATGTTATTATATATACACAGGCCTTAGAACCATCTTGGGGATGCACTGGCTACCACATCTTTTTAAGAGGATAGTTGGCTTAAATCTCTGAACAGTTGTATAATTCAAGAACCATGTACTAGTAGTAGTACAGATAGAGACATATTTGACTGTTATTCAGAGATGCTTGTATATTTGGCTGTCTCAGATTCATGAAGAGAAGCTCTTCTACTGGAACATGGCTGTTCGAGACTTCAGTATCCTCATCAACCTGATAAAGGTGAGTAAGGAGATTTCCTTGACCCATCTCACTGGTTGACTGCAGAAACCATCAAGGGTCCTGGTTTCCAACATGGACTCTTCCTGCTCCTCTCCCCACCCTTCTTTGGGGACCTGCTCTTTGTCTTCTTCCCTTGTGCCCCTACCCATCTGAATAACCCCTTCTCTCCCAGGCAGTGTCTTTTTCCTTCTCTCCCTTCCTCCTTGTCATCTGTGCTACAATACGTACTATTGAATGCCTCCTTCCACGTGTCATTCCCCACTCTTTAACCAACCGTGGGTCCTCTCTGATCTGGCACACACCCTAACTGTCTCCCTTTTCTAACCATGAATGCCTTCTTTATCTCTGAGTACACTCTGCTCTCACCCACTCATGATTTTGCTTAGGCTATTCGCCGAGCTTAGAATGTTGTATTCTCCTTTCCACCTCTTATCCACTCTTCCTTAAGGCTTCAGATCACTACAATGCTCTCTCCACCTAGAATCCATTTCTTGTTCCTTTTTCTTCCCCTCTTCCTTTTCTTGAACTTTAATTATGGTGATTGCTTTATTCTACTTTGTGATTAACTGTTGACAAGCCTTCCTCATTTTAGAATACAACACTCAGAGCTGTGCTTTGCACAATGAGAAAGAGATGGGGTGCTCAATGGAGCAGACCTCAGCTTTGGTTTCTTGCCTTTCATCTCTCCAGGTGTTTGACAGTCGTCCCGTTCTGCACGTGTGTTTGAAGGTGAGAGACTGAATGGGCCCTCTTTGATATTTATTCTTCCTGTGGGTCTCTAAAGAGCACCTCAGCTGGGAAGAATTGCTTAATACTTTGATCACAAGCCAGAGTCTCCAGAATCTGTGCTAACAGATGGCAATTTAGAAAAAACAGTGGATATATTTTCCTATACTAGTTGGATAACTAGAGAAATGAATTTTCCTGTGAGTTTAAAAACTTTTGGTTCAAGTCTTAGAAATATGAGGAGTGGCTTTGGGACAGCTAGCTTCAGGAACGATAGTCACTCCCTGCCATTCCTTCCAGGCAACAAGGGAGAAGGAAGAGTACATGACTCCTCTTTTTAATGCCCATGGGTGGTTTCATGAATGTGAGCGCTGATATCCTCATAACTGCTGAACTCCTCTCCATGTGAATAGCCCCAGTTAGCCCTAGATTTGATGGTATGCCCAATGGGTTAAAAGCCAGTGAATGTTAGGAGGAAACTGCTTCTTCCCCATTCCTGAGCATACCTTCCAAGTGGATGTCCCCCCATTCTTATTCCTGGCCTCTCCCTTTTTACTAACTCCACCCTGATGCCAGTGTGGAAAATGGGTGAGTAGGGGGAGTGATTTATTTGATTGATAAATTTGGCAGTTGTGCTTTCTCGGCTCTACCCAATTTTGTCTTCTTGGGAGCTAGTTGTCCTCAAGGAGTTGGGGTTCCCCTCTGTTCTTTTGTGCCCTCATTCTTAAGCTGAGCAAGGCCCTGCCCACTGGCTGTGTCTCAGGTAGGTAAGTCTGCCTCATTCTGGGCTTAGTTAGCAGGCCCATTTAGTTCTGCATTAAGCTACATTCTCTGAATGAATCTTTTTGACCACTCCCAATTTATATACCAAATTTTTTTATACCAAAACAAGAAAATAAAACCCTGGGCTGGATGATGTTCTCCTGCCTCAGGTAGGGGGCCTTTCAGGTGAAAGACCTCAGCTAGAGGTCATCACAGTGCTTCTTTTATCTCCTTCAGTACGGACGTCTCTTTGTGGAAGTATTTCTGAAGCAGTGTATGCCGCTCCTAGACTTCAGCTTTAGAAAACACCGGGTAAGAGCTGAACGCAGAGAGCAAAAACCTGCTCTGTATGGGTTTTCAGAGTATACATCCATGGTAACTCTTGGGATGTGCATGATGGCAGTCCCCTCACCCAGGTTCTGGGGCACCTTTGATTCACCTCAGCTATCACCAGAGATGCCCATTTAGACTGAATATTCCAAAGTAGGCTGAATTCAGACTCACTCTAGTCAAAACCCACCTTACTATTTCTACTCCAGATCTGAGGGTAGTTGTTCCTTTTAGCTTGATTTTATTGTGTTGCTGTACTCCCAGGAGCTCATATATCATCGTTTTGTTTGCTTATTCTTTTGTGCTTCTCTGGGTCTACTTTCAGGAAAAAATTTTTTTTAAAAGAACTCACTTGTAGCCCTGACTGGTATGACTCAGTGGATTGGGCGCCATGCCTTCCTGTGAACCAAAAAGTCACTGGTTCAGTTCCCAGTCAGGGCACATGTCTGGGTTGCAGGCCAGGTACCCAGTTGGGGGCATGTGAGAGGCAACTGATGGCTGTTTCTTTCACACATTGATGTATTTCTTCCTCCCTTCCTCTCCCTCTAAAAATAAATAAAATCTTTAAAAAAAAAAAAAAACTCACTTGTTTTATAAACTCTTTGCTGTTATAATGGCTGTTGGGGGGCGGGGGGGTTCCAGCCAAGTGGGATTCAGAGCTAGGGTAGTGAAATCAGGGTAGAAACATGATTTCTTACACATATTTGGGCAGCTGAACTTGGCATAACACTCTCACAGTATTTTGGTTGGTCTCATAACCCAGAAAGAGAGTGGGGAGGACAGCTAGACAGTCCTTCTTTTTAGATTAAGATGGTGATTGATATTTTGAGCCCTTGGTTTCAAGGATATCTTGCATCTAAAGTGAAATAAGAGTGTTTAAAATGGCATTTATGAATTTTGTTGTTTATAGGAAGATGTTCTGAGCTTATTGGAAACCTTCCAGTTGAACACGAGGCTGCTTCATCACCTGTGTGGGCATTCCAAGGTAAAAGGGACAGCAGGTCCCATCACCAGGCTGCTCGTTGGCTTCATCAAAAGTTGTGATTGGAAAATACACAGACTTCAGTTTCTTCTTTCTTTTTTATGTGTCTAGAAGAGCCTTTGTTTCTGGGACTGTGTTTGTCCAAAGGCAGTTTATTCAAAGTTGTCAAATACTTAGGTGCTGGTTAAGGTTGGGCAATCATCTAAAGGACAGTTTCTGCATCTGCGATTTGACTCACACTCCATAACCCTATTTCTGTCTTTGGTGAGAGATAAGGGGTGTTGGTGGATGTGTTACTGCTACAAAATACATGGGGTGGGAGGAATATTATGTAAGTGATGACTCTGCTGGAGACCAGCGGTGGTTCTAAAAGTAGCTATCTTTAGTGCTTTTCAGCTGTGCCACTTGAGAGAACATTTTAGCATTAAAGGACTTTTCCACTTTTAGCCTGCAGTTGAACCATTGTCACTTTTTGTTTGAAGGAGCACAGAACCGTAGAATTCTGTAGTCACTGGCAAACCAAGTGATTTTTGGATCCAGCCCCTATTTCTCACTTCCTCCCCTGGTTCTAACTTTAGAAGGTACTGAACAGTGGAATTTTAAGGACTCTTTTAGCTAAACAGGGCTACTCTCTGTTGTTTAATATCAGTGTAATACATGTTCAAGGACATTTTGCGTAAATTCATTGATAATTGGTCAATTAGTGTTTATGAAGAGCAACCTAGAGGTGTTGATGGTATGTATTCTACACTCTTAGCTTGAAGGACTGTTGCCATTCTCTTTGGGGTACTCTGCCAAACTACTGCTGTTTGGTGACGCACATCTTTGGCCTATACTGGCAGGGCTTATGCTCTTACACAGTGTTCAGGAAGTCAGGAACGCAGCCACTTCTGTATAGGAAATGTGGAAGTATGATAAGAAACCCGGATGAGTTAGGGTGCATTTCTTTCCATTCAGATCCACCAGGACATGAAACTCACCAAACATGTGCCTTTGCTCAAAAAGACCTTGGAGCTGTTAGTTTGCAGAGTGAAAGCCATGCTTATCTTCAACAATTGCAGGGAGGCTTTCTGGCTGGGCAATCTCAAAAACCGGGACTTACAGGTAAGCCTGGGGCCCTGCTAGGGATAATCACCTACTCCCTTTGTGAGAGCATTGGAAGTATGTAAGGAAGGTCACCTGAGCCCTTCCCTATCAATAAGACTGCTTTTCTCATGAGTCTAGGCTATATAGTTCTTTAAATTAGGGTACACTGCCTATGGTCCCTGATCACAGGCTGCGCCCCTCATACCAGCCAGCAAAGGCACTAAAACGTGCTATGGAAGCCCTGGCTGGTGTAGTTCAGTGGATTGAGTGCAAGCTATGAACCAGAGGGTTGCTGATTCAATCCCCTTCAGGGCACATGCCTGGATTGCAGACCAGGTCTCCAGTGGGGGCTACGTGAGAGGCAACCACACATTGACATTTCTGTCCCTCTCTTTCTCCCTCCAGTCCCCTCTCTCTAAAAATAAATGAGTTTTAAAAACCTTTAAAAAAAATGTGCTATGGATACAAAGAAAGCCTCATCATATAGAGGAGCCAGATCCATAAAACCTCTCTCCTCAGATACCTTTAAGTCCTTCTAAGGATAGATTCATAATAACATTTTTGCATATGGACAAAGTTTTGTAAAAAAATTTGGGGTTTTGCCCTGGCTGGTATGACTCAGTAGATTGAGCGCCAGCCTGCAAACCAAAAGGTCACTGGTTTGATTCCCAGTTGGGGCACATGCCTGGGTTCCCGTCCCTGTCCCAGTTTGGGGAGTGCAAGAGGCAACCGATCCTCTCTCTCACGTTGATGTTTCTTTCCCTCTCTTTCTCCCTCCCTTCCCCTCTCCCTAAAAATAAATAAATAAAGTCTTTAAAATATATTGGGGTTTTTCCTAAACCAGTCTGTTTTATTCCTAAAGTTTTTCTCTGACTAATTTTAACAAATGAGCATTTATAAGTTCTTTCAGTTGTCTGACTGACTGAAATCTTGTGTTGCTTATAGTACTGCTTTGGAGTTATAACATTTTTGAAAAGATTTTATTTTTATTATTTTTAGAGATAGAGGAAGGTAGGGAGAAAGAGAGGGAGAGAAACATCAATGCACAAGAGAAACACAGATCACATTGATTGGTTGCCTCTTGCACACCCCCAACCAGGCATCTGGCCTGCAACCCAGGCATGTGCCCTGACCAGGAATGGAACCCGGAGACCTTTTGGTTTGCAGGACAACGCCCATTCCAATGAGCCACACCAGTCAGGGCTGGAGTTATAGCATTTTTCAAGTAAGGTCCAAACCCTACTACTTCTTCGTGCTTACAATATCTGAGTTTTATAATCTTACATATGAAAAAATAGCATCCCAGAGGATTAGCTTCCTTTTTTTCTTCACATCAACTTTATGAGTTAGATACTGTTTTTTCCATGAGAAAATTGAAGTTCAGAGTGGCCGAGTAACTTACCTTTAGTTACTTATCCCTAAGTGAGTGGAGCCAGGGTTTGAGTTCAGATAGTCCTGGTCCATAGCTGATGTTCTTAAACCACTCAATGTACTGTCCTTCAGCCTCTGCCTGGCCATTCGTGGTTGGTGTGTTGGTGCTCACATACCTTAAGGTATTTGGGAAATTTTAGAACTATATTCAACATTAACTGGAAGAATCTGACCTTGTAAAATCTATATGATATTAGAATATAAAGTGGACTTTTTGTAAAAAGTACATATTGTATCAGAGTCACATACATCCTAGAAACCTTGGGTAGATTATCACTTAATACAGGTGCTAGATCACAGTTCTGTGCCCATGTCTGGCCTTGTTTGCTTCCTTTATATTGCCCGTAAACTAAGCATTTCTCCCCTGGAGACACCAGATGTGATCACTTTAACCCCACCATTTGTCTTGGCCCATCCACATTTAGGGTGAAGAGATTCTATCCCAGAATTCTCAGGCAAGCACAGTGGCTGAGAGTGAGGATGACACATCATCTCAGGCCTCGAAGAACAAAGCAACGGAGGTATCTCTCTATATAAGGCACCAGAATGTGACATCGATGTTGCATTTTCTTAATTATTCAGAGTTGATAAAGAATACAGAAGGTTCCTTACTTCTGTTTATATATAATCAAAGACCTCTATGCCTATCTCCATTCCCTCCAAAAAAGCTTCTCTGTATATATGAGTTCTGTAGGGGCCAGGAAAAATCCCACACTACCTTAAATTCACTCTCAAGTATTTCAAGTTGTAGCATGTGTTACAGAGTTGAAAATTCCCTTCCATTGTAACCTATTCTCCCTAAATTCATGTCTAAAATCATTTTAGAGGGGAGAAAAGAAGAATATTCTCTGGGTGTTGAGAAGAATGAGTTAAACTTTTTAAACATATATAAAATAGAAGTGTGAGTACATTTTGTGAAAGCGTAGAATCAAGAGCTGCCACTACTAAGGATTAAATTAAGAGGAGGGGTCCTTATTCTTTTCTGGGCTACTATTTGAAACTTTAAAGAAAGATAAAGAAAAATGTTTATGTTTATGAAATTTTGGTACAATTCAGCTGAGTCATGGATACTAAGAAGCTCGGATTTAAGAACCCCTGCTGAGGAGCCTCTCCATAATGCAGTTTGAGACTACTGCAGAAAGATCATCTAGTAAGAAAGATTATTTTATTACATGGTCCTCTGTATAGTATACCTCTACCTTTTTCTCATTAAAAAACAAAAACAGACTTCCAGCCAAGATGGAGGCATAGGTAGACACACTGTGCCTCCTCGCACAACCAAAAGAAGGACAACAACAAATTTTAAAACAAAAAACAACCAGAACTGACAGAAAATCGAACCGTATGGAAGTCCAACAACCAAGAAATTAAAGAAACATTCATCTAGATGGGTAGGAGGGGCGGCGGCTGGCGGATCGGGGAAAGGTGAGGCTGGCCGGGAGAGGTGGCAGCTGCGGACCGGGAGTCCCACTCCCTCGTGAGGATAAACCGGGAGGAACAACTGGGGAGTAAGACAGACCCTGCAACCCAGAGTTCCAGCGGGGAAATAAAGCCTCAAACCTCTGATTGAAAACTCCTATGGGAGTTGAGACAGTAGCAGCGGGAGAAACTCCCAGCCTCACAGGCGAGCTTGTTGGAGAGACCCACAGGGTCCTAGAGCGTACATAAGCCCTCCCACTTGGAATCAGCACCAGAACCAGCACCAGAAGGGCCCAAGTTGACTGTGGGTAGTGCGGAAAGTCACTGAAAACTGGCAGAGAGTGGAGCAAGTGCCATTGTTTCCTCTCGGACCCCTCCTCCACAAACAGCATCACTACACAGCAATGTGGCTGCCCCTCCCTGGTGAACACCTAAGGCTCCGCCCCTTATACGTAACAGGCGCGCCAAGACAACAAAAATGGCCCAAATGAAAGAACAGATCAAAGCTCCAGAAAACATACAACTAAGTGATGAAGAGATAGCCAGTCTATCAGATGCACAGTTCAAAACACTGGTAATCAGGACGCTCACAGACTTGGTTGAATTTGGTCACAAATTAGATGAACAAATGAAGGATACGATAAGGGAAATGAAGGAAAATGTGCAGGGAACCAACAGTGATGGGAAGAAAAACGGGACTCAAATCAATGGTGTGGACCAAAAGAAAGAAAGAAACATTAAAGCACAACACAATGAAGAAACAAGAATTCAAAAATATGAGGAGAGGCTTAGGAACCTCCAGGATGTCTCTAAACATTCCAATATCTGAATCATAGGGGTGCCAGAAGGAGAAGAGGAAGAGAAAGAAATTGAAAACTTACTTGAACAAATAATGAAAGAGAACTTCCCCAATCTGGCAAAGGAAATAGCATTCCAGGAAGCTCAGAGAGTCCCAAAGAAGTTGAACCCAAGAAAGAACACATCAAGGCACATCATAATTACATTACCCAAGATGAAAGATAAAGAGAGAATCTTAAAAGCAGCAAGAGAAAAGGAGACAGTAACCTACAAAGGAGTGCCCTTCAGACTGTCAGCTGATTTCTCCAAAGAAACCTTGCAGGCAAGAAGGGGCTGGCAAGAAGTATTCCAACTCATG
Organism: Macrotus californicus; assembly: GCA_007922815.1. Taxonomy (NCBI): domain Eukaryota; kingdom Metazoa; phylum Chordata; class Mammalia; order Chiroptera; family Phyllostomidae; genus Macrotus; species Macrotus californicus. The sequence continues at coordinate 29,382 of VMDR010010907.1, forward strand.
AAAAACAAGGACCTACATCAAAAATTACTCTATCCAGCCAAGCTCTCATTTAGAATGGAAGGGCAGATAAAGTGCTTCTCAGATAAGGTGAAGTTTAAGGAGTTCATCATCACCAAGCCCTTATTATATGAAATGTTCAAGGGACTTATCTAAGAAAAAGAAGATCAAAAATAGGAACAGTAAAATGACAACAAACTCACAGCTATTAACAACTGAACCTAAAACAGAAACAAAAACAAACTAAGCAAACAACTAGAACAGGAACAGAATCACAGAAATGGAGATC
>VMDR010010908.1:0-29668 GCA_007922815.1 Macrotus californicus
CAAATTAAGATTTAATTATCTTAGAGGCGGTCCTCAAGAAGTAGCTGTGACTGCAGGTTGGAATTGGTACAAGAAAGTTAAATTCTCATCTCATATAGTAGGAATCGACAGATAAGGCTAAAGTAAAACTACCGAGAGAGCAATAAGCATGCAATGTCGAGATGCAGAGGTAATAGGAAAATATAGGCAAAAAGAGTTAAAAGTGGTCACCTGTGAATATTACGATGACACCACCATTTCTCAACAAACCTCCTAGAAATATTTAATTCTTTTAAACCATATACATCAACACTTTTATAGAACTATTCATAAAAAATTGAACAAATGAGAGTGGTGGACATTAAAAAAAACACTGATGCCTAGTTTTTGCTTCTCTTGTCATTACTTCTATTTAGTAAATAATTATCTTGGGCACCTTCTTTGTGCTTTAGGCACACTGAGATATGGGATACAATCCTTGCCTTCAGGGATTTATAGACTAGTAAAAGAGATATAGTGTATATTACTACAAAAAGTTAAAAATCACTAGTGTCATGAGAGGTGAACAAAATTCCATGAAATTTAGAGGGAAAGGTATTACTTGCAGCTGAAGAAGGCTCAGTGGAGGAGACATCTGCACTGTCCTCTGCCTGGGGAGGCAGGGAGACACACAGTGGAGGGGGGGGGCAAGCGGGGGAGGGCTAGAGACCTCCCATGGTTTAGTCTGCTGCAGTCCAGAGCCTGAGTAAGAGGAATTAAGCTGGGAAGGCGGGCTGCAAATATATTGTGGAGGCTGGTTCTGCCAGCTTAGAGGTTTCTGAGGCTTCAAATGCCTTTCCCATGTACTTTGACCCTTTGTTTTCAGAAATGTAAATCTGCAGAAAGAGATGGAGAACTAAAGCTATTGCATTATTCATAAAGCATGCTGTCTCTTAAAGTTCTCACCTACTGAATCTTCCCCTCGTCCACCAGGGATTTTACCAGAGCCTCTAATTAAACTTTCATTTCCCAGAGGATGTTTCCCGTGCTGTGAACAACTTCATGTGAGAAATTTGAGTTGTATTCTTCCCTCAACACAACTTAAGCCTCTTCTCCCCCAAACAGTTAGGGAATAGAATAAAAGTAAACAATATTTTAGCTTCCTGAATTCTTTTAAATTTCAAATGATTATTAAAATAGTTTTAATTTCGTAGTGGATAGGTAATAGCTATTTATTAACAGAAGTTATACAAAAATTCTTATATATGTTAGAGTAGACTTGTGATGAGACCCTTTTGTCCTGCCCTTCTCACGTCCCACTTTTCTATTGAGTTCTGGAAGAATAAACTGACTCTCTGGTCCTATGGAGTCAGCACCCTACATGCCCCATCAATGGAGTAAGTCAGAGGCTACATATCCCTTTTAGGGTATCCTGGGTTAAAGTCCCCCTATAGACAGGCAGCCCCTATAAAACCATGAGAGCAGCTAAGACAGCCATCAGAGAAAATTTCTCTGAGCTTCCCATGTCTGAGCCTTTGCTCTGATTTCCATCTAATTAGGTCTCTTTAGCTCTCAACTTGGCTTTCCCCCAACTCTAAGCTTTGGATTTTTAACCCCCTGTAGATGTGTCTCAGAACTGTATTGTGGATCCCTCTCACAGACCCGTCTGGGATCTGCTCACAAAGCTTCCTTGCAGATTTCGGCTTCAACGCAACCTCTGATAGTGCAATCTATGTAATGATTCAGCACATCAGACTTTCTTTAGCCAGCCACTGGGCTTGATAGGAGTAACAAAAACAACAACAGACTGGTTTAAGAATGAAGCCTGTTTAGCCAGTGTCATGGAACAATGCCCCTCCTTTGGGGCCCAGTCTTTTATTTTTATCTCCTTAGTAGTTTCTATGGAGCATAGCTAAATATTTAGGGGCTGGCAAGACCAAGACTCCTATCTGTTGCCACTGGGCCAGAGTCTGGGGCATTTAACCAGTAATCTAATGCTGGAGCTTCTAACCCAGCACCGGGGCCTTTAGCAGGATGAAGCCTGGGGAGCAAAATTGATCCAATTATGGGCCCAGCTAGTTAAAGGAACCATGACAACAGTTAGAAATCCAAGTAAGAGCTCCATCCAGTTAATATCTGGGTCCCAAATAAATAGCAGAAAAATGGTGAAATCAAGGGAAAAAAACGAAGTAAAGAATGAGGGAGAAGGGTAGGCAATTAACTATGTGACAGTTATTGGCTTAGAGATTTATTTACATTTTCTCATTTAACTTGGACAAAAACTCTTTAAAGAGAAAATGAGGGCACAAACACGACTTGAACGCTGTACTAGTCAGCTGTGGTGACAAACAATCCCGAGATCTGAGTTGTTTCAACAACAAACCATGTAGTTCTTGCTCTGGAGTCTGCAGGTGGGCCTTGGCTCTGTTAGGCTCTGCTGGGCTCGGCTAGGCTTGGATAGACTCCAAAGGCCTTCTTATTTTGGGAGCGTTAACTAGGTTTTGCTTTTGGATGGTGGTGGGGAGAATCTCAAAAGAAGTGAGCAGAATAACAGCGATACCACAAAAGTCTCTGCTTGGAACAGTTACTACCACCTGTATCCTGTTATCAAGCAATTCTCATGGCCAAGACAAAAGTCCATAGAGAGAGTACGTAATAGTTGGCATGCACAAGTCACATGACAATGAGTTGGTAAATATCATCCCTACCAGGGAATAGGATATTGCTGGGATCAATCATCCAATCTATTCTAAGCCCCCACACTGTATCAAGTACTTTAAAAACAAATTCTGTTTTCTACAATAGCTAAGAGATCAGAGGTATACCTGGCTTTATAGGTAAGGAATTTGAGACTTTGTGAGGTTAATTCACCCAAGGACAGGCAAATATTAGATCCGAGATTTAAAACTAATCTGTCTGATTCTCAAATCCATGCTCTTTTTACAATACTTTTGTCTAGAGATACTACCAGTGTAAGATTGAAAAGAACCTGCATGAAGTAGAATTTGTGGGAATTATTTTTGTATAGAGTTAAAATATAAACTTAATGAAGTTAAATGAGTGTAAATGTTAGGAAATTTTCATAGGAAGCCTCTTTTATAATGCCACCCTTTGGAAAGATGCAGTAGGATGAGGTAATAACTAGAGTCAGCCTTGAAAAAACTGTGGAAAGAGCTTTCTTTCCATGTCCTCTGGACCTCTGTCATTCATTCCTGACTTCACCAGAGGTTCCTGCTCCCTGATTCAGAAACTGTCTACTCTGGCTCTGTGTTGTAGCCCCTGCCTTGTGCCAGCACTCCCAACAAATGTGCGAGGGTTAGAATGTTCTCTCTCCTGTACCATATAAAATATCCAAGCTATCAGCATCCCCATCAGAAAGTATATATTTTGAAAGAGGATTTTTGAAAGAACAATGTCTGATCCCCAGATAATATGTTTCTTATTTTACTATCTGACTGTGGGATCTATTGCCAAAGGAGATATATTTCAGTGGTGGACCTTTCGGGTAACTCTACAAGCAAGCACGTACACTGCAGTTAATCTGTATGCATGAGAAGTAATTTAATTTTTATGAAGGGGACAAAAGTTTCTCTTTCTTTTCATTCATAGGCTATTGTCAAGTGGATTTTATGCCTTGTTGAAAATAGAGGTGTGTTTTTGCCAGCTGGGAAAAGTTTTTCTTTGTCTGCTAACTTTGGGAAGGTAAGGAACAAAAACAGAGAGAATAACTTTTATGAGTACTTCCGAAATATCTTCACTAGCCCTCTACTCCACTGAAACACACTGTCTTCCCTCTAAGGGAGGTAGAAGAATGAGGGAAAAGAGAATGGGATGGCAACTCTTACCTCCATCTTTAGTTAATGTGAATGTAGATTTCCTGGCCAGTAAGTTACAAACTCAGGTTCACTGCAATTAAAAAGTAGAAAGAGATTAATCTACAGTATTCTTATTGTGTGCTTGGCATATAGCTGGTACTCAACATTTTTGAATGAATAAATGAATGAATGAATGAATGAATGAACGGATGATGGGTGAATGTGTTGGTGAGGCCTTAGAGTCCACTAAATATGTTAGAGAACTTTTCATTTGTATTTATTCAAAACTTGCACATTTGGAAATATTGGATATGTATGTGTGTATCTTATGAGCTTCAGTTTTTTATTTAAAATGGTATCTGAACCATCACAAACGCTATTGTTGCCTGGCTATATTTGAAACAATTTTCTTTAGAAGTCACTAGTTTAGAAGCCATCATGCCTTTCTTTTACATATTTGCATGTATAATGCCAAAATATTTTTATAAGGTGATACAATACTGACTAAATTATCAAGAGAGGAACTACTCTCTTTGTAAATACAGAACTTTTATTTGCACCTTTAAAGAGAAACACCTGCAGCTTCAGAAACCTTTCATTTATGCAGAATACAGTCATGCATTCACACACCACAGCATTTTTACGTTGCAGCAAGTGTTTCTTTCAAGTGCTGCCTTTCAATAGTCTTGGTCGACTGACCTTATGGTGTGGCTTGGAGAGAAGGGAATGGGGTCACTAAGAGGAGAGCGGTGTGGCAGAGAGAGGACAAAGAGTGAATGAGTGGATCATGGCTAGTGTCAGAATTCCAGAAATGCCTAGGATGCCTGGAGCATTTCTGCTGGAGATTGAAATAACATAACAGAGTGACCCCAGCTCAGGAGATTCCTGCTTGATTTACTTTGCACTGGAAACCACTACAAAAATGGTCCTCGGCCTCACTTGAGCACTGACGTATGCTTAAATAGAAAGAAACCAATAGCAATTTTACTTAACAACCCTCAATGCCATATGTCTGAAAAAATCTGCTGTAAAGGGAAAGAAGGGGGGGGAAAAGCTTTCATGAGCATAACTTATGTGTGACTGTCACAAAATCAATAGGCTTTACTGAGCCGAGGAAATTCAATAGCTCGGTATTCTTAATAAAGATTGGTTTGGGTGATTTCTCTCTCTCTAATAAGGCAGGCTTTGGACCCCAGTTTCTCTTCCTTTAAAACTCAAAGGGGGTGGGGATTTCTTCATTACAGCCAAGTCCTCTTGCTTGTCTATTGTCAGGACTTTACAATGGTACTGCTTGTCTGACCAAGCCTTGCTTCACCCAGGAGAACAGACCTCGCATTGGGGCGTGGAGTAACAGATGCCCAGCTTTATACCAGCATTCAGCCTCCCTCAGCCTGCCTGACAGCCTTTTCATGCATCATGGATTCATCTGTTTCAATGAGAAACCCAGAGCAAAGCTGCAAGTATTTGTTTTGATCCTGGAGACCACTTTAGAGAATGTGTCCAGATATTCAGTCTGGCAGTGAGTCCCATTGCAGAAACATGTGAAAAAGATCTGAGTGCCCTGACCTGAGCCTGCTCTCATCTGAGGAAGCTTGTGCCCAGGTACCCACTGACACCATTGGTTAAGTGGGAAGAGGAAGGACAGGGCAGATTGAAGAGGCTGGCTACAGTAGGTGGAACACCATGTCGAAAGCTTGCTAACTCTGTAGCTGCACAGCACCCGAGAGAGGTCCTCGAGCATGGTAGGGAATCAATAGACATCAACCGAATGGAGGTAAATATCTAATATATATTGAATTCCCAACATATGCTGGTCACTTTACAAACTAAACGTTTGTCCTAATCTTCATTAAATGTCTAAAAATAGATATATCAATGTTCCTGTTTAACAGAAGAAGGAGAAGGAGGAGAAGGAAAGAAAAAAAAGAAAAGGAAAGGAAAAAGAAAACTGAGATACAAAAGGGTTATAAAACAGACCCAAAGTCACCCAGATAGTCAGTGTTCAAAACAGGAATCCAATCAACATCTATTTGATTCTAAGTGCAGGCTCTTTTGACTACTCTAAAAAACCTCTCTAAACTATTTTGTCAGGCCAAGGAATAAGCAAGTGAAGTGCATGTATGTGCAATTATATTGCTTAGGGATTGTATTAGGCCTCACCTTCTTAAGCTTCAGTTTATATAACACTATTTGACTTTTAAAACCCTGGTTTTAGTCTTGCCTCTTCAACTGACTCACTCCTTTTGCTGCGTGAGAAGTATGTGAGCACACTTTCCAAGTCCTAGATAGTCTGGAAATGTAGGTTGGCAATAGTAGTTGAGTCAGAGTGCTGTCTGGTAACTCAGAGAAGGGCTGATTGACAGAACAAAGGAGGGGTCGAGCATTGCCAATTGGGTGGCAGCTGTATTTCCTTCCCAAATCTTCTCCAGTGTTTTCTCTTGGAAAAGCAGGAGATGAACATCAGTCAGTTAGTCCATAAGAAACTATTTTATGCATACTCTGTGAATATCCTTGTTTAATCTGTGAACCAGCTACAATTTGGACTAGAGGATTAGAGGCTGAGGCCACAATGGAGATATAAGGTAAAGGGAGCCTGGCTGAATGTGGCGACAGAGGGAACGTTTAAGAGGTCAGGACTGGAGAACCACTGGTCCCTCACCCACCCTTCCTAAAAGGAGCCCCTTTCCTGGCTGCATTAAAAAACATGAACTGGCACAGAACTGCCAGAGTGGAGAAGATTGGCTCTCTTCCCCAGGATGAGCAGCTGGCAGATAAGCTGAGTAGAGGTTTAAGGGGGAAGAGAAAACCAACACACCGATTCATGGAAACAGCTGTTAGTTACTCCAAACATGATGAGTGAAAGCGAATGGAGTGATTACCAGAGTCAACCCCCACACATTTAAAAACTTCAGGGTTTAAATATGGACAGATACCTATCAATGCCCTGCCATGCTCAAAGACGTGTGTTGGGTACTGTTCAGCTACCAAGTCAGCAAGTTTTGCATGGTGTTTCACCTACTAGAACCAGCCTCTTCAATCTCCCTTGTCCTCCATGTCTCACTTGAATGAACGTGTTGATGGGTGCCTGGGTACAATGAACATTCATGTTTGTGAAGGCCATCACTGCTGTTATATGTTGTATATGTCAGGACTGACTTGACTGTGAGTGAGAGGATATTTTTTAAAAAATGGTTTTAGTGAGCTAGAAATATATTTCTATGACACAAGAATGTGTGTGTGTGCATACACAGATATTGATCAACAGGAGCAAAGTAGACACACTGCCATCCCAGCAACTGAACTTACTTCAGAGGATGACAAAATAACACACACACACACACACACAGTTTGAAGGTGGTGAGCTAGGGCTAATAGGGCAACATCAGGAAGTCATGAGAAACCCAGCTTCCTTCGTTCATGCTGTTTCACCATTCCATCTACCTAATGGTTCAAGATAAAAACTCAAGCTCTAATCATCATCAGCATTCCAACCAATAGAAAAGAGGAAGGGGCAAACACAGACAAGCTCTCTAACTTCAGTGTACTTCTCAAAAGTCTCATATAACACTTCCTGTATTCCATTGGCCAAAGCCACTCAAGGCTTCATAGAGCTGTGAGGGAGACTGTTGGCCATGTCCTCACCTAAAAATGTGTCTGTTCTATCATTATAAAAGACAGGGAGGATGGGTATTAAGAACCAATATAGAATATATGTCATAAAGCCTTAATAAAAAATAGTGCCAAAGCTTCTTCATCATAATCCCTAGAAAAGGCTAGCAGAAAAGGCCAATGACTCTTTCCTATTTTATCTAGATGTCTGGTATTCAGCCTGGAGATACTGGTCAACAAGTCACACATAGATACATTGCCATCCACCTAATGAGCTCACTTCAGAAGGTAAAAAATAAGTAAATAAATAAAGCTCCAAGGGAGGCAGAAGAAAGAGGAAGGGGGAAAAGAATGATCAAAAAAGAATGAGACCAAGTGAGGGAAATTAGTAAAATTTGGCAATTGACTGAGTTTGGGAATTTAAATATAAGTCATCTGACATGGATGCACAAAGATCCTTGGAAATCAATTATTGGTGTCCCCCCAAACACACACACACACACACACACACACACACTCACACATCTGACGGTCTGACATGCTCACAGCTAGAATCTATCTGTTGATATTATGGGTTTATATCTGGGACTTGGTCACAGCTAGCCATTGTTTGCTAAGTATTGCCATTTCGTAAGAGATGTTTTACATAAGGGAAACTTTATTAGAACCATACTGTTCCTTTTGAATGCCCAACAATTGGGCACATATAAAATATATATTATCTGTGACTTCCTTTGGGAGTGCAAAACATATACAAATATCGAGGAAAACATATATCATATTTTGCTCCTCCATCCTTTCTTGCTGAAGTTGATGAATGAGAACAAAATGATTAGGCTCTTACTTAAAAAGAAGCCTTAAGAATTTGGATTTTTTGACAATCCTTTTAGAGACTTGGTGAACCATATAATCAGGCTGCCAGTGAACTTGTTGCTGTGCAAAGGAAAATGTATTTTTTTCAAGTAAGCAAGCTCTACAAAATAGATGAGTTGGTATGGAATAAATGTGATTCCAAACTCTCATTAAATAGAAATCTCAGAAAACTTTTAATTTTACTGTAAAGAAGAGCCTTGAGAATGCCTAGAATCTTTTTGAGAAGAGTAAATTAAATTGTTTATTTTAATTAAAAATATTGATGAATTGGGGGGGAAATTTTCCTTGCCTGGAAATAAATGCTGAGTCTTAGTGAACTAATTAAAAAATTGCCAATACAAGAGAAATAAGAGATACAGTAATGTTTATCAAATATTCAATTTGTTTCTCTACATTTCTTAGTCTTCTTATAAGAAGACTGGGACATTTGATTAGTTTTGCCCAATAATATGTAGACAGATATGACTATTAGTACTTCCAGTTTGAAAAAGTAAAACGCCCATGGTGAATTCTCTAATTTGTTTCTCTTCCCCTCTCATCATGCCTGAAGAGTCCTGTGTTCCAGATGCTATAGCCACAAAATGATGTAGCCTGTCCTCCTGGCTTCCAGAGCAACTCTGTGGAGTGAAGCTGCAGTCAACCAATGTGGATGAGGTAGCACGAATGATAAATAAACTTTTGTTTTCTTAAACTTCTATGATGAGATTTTTTTATTACCACAGCACAATTCAGCTAATCCTGACTAAAACAAATAGTAAGTAATTAAATATCTGGGACAGAGCCAAACTCTGAAATTAAAAATGAAACATACACAAAAACCTCAAAATCTCAGGTTCTCAATAGCTCTCCAAGCAGGAATTTTGCTTTAATTAGGAAAGATTATGGCTAAAATGTTCTATCTGGCCTTAACACCAGCTCTGTTTTCTTCACCTGCCAAAAATGCCTCTAAATTCAGCAGCTCTGCATTATTTGTTGGTCAACCAAGTGTACAGAATGGTTTTTTTTTGTTATTTGTTTTTATCGAGCAACTTCACTACTGAGTTGAATAAAATTTCGGTGTGTACAAACTCCCCTCCCAGATGTCTGCTATGTTAGTTTTCTGATAGTGAGGAGATTCAACCTCCTCAGGCCAAATCTTTGATAGAGGAAATTATCATGGGATGGGAAGAATATATTTTATGGATTCTGCCAAATTGCAAAATGTACTGTGAACACGTGTTGAAAAACCCTCAATTAGGACCCAGACTACAAAATGTTAACAAGACAAATTAGGGACTAAGAGTGATAGAGAAATGGCTGGTGAAATAATGAGTTGATAAGGCTAGTGTCAAGTTGCTGAGAAAAGGGTTTATTTAGTGATTAGCCCGAGGCACTCAGATGTCACCTTCACCACCTAAGGGTACACACTAATTTCCTTTGCTTCTCAGAGCCCAGTGAGTTGAAATTACCAACCAGAGAAAACTAACATTTATTGAACATCAGTGTACTAATTATTATGCCAAGTATTTTCTAAAGTAGATTTTCATTTTACAGATAAGGTAACTGAAGCCAAATGTAGTTAAGTAACTCAAGAGACAGTGTCAAAATTCACCCTAGACCTAGGCTTTTTCATCATACCACATGGCCACATTGACCAGCATATAAATGGGTCTACATAGGTGCGCTCATCTGGATGGAAGTCTTTTTGGTGAGTGGTTCTAATGAAAATTGGTGTTCATTATTTTTTAACTAATATATATTTGAGTCAGTATCTATTGATGCATAATGTCACAAACTTAATATGCAAAATGTACAGATTTTGGTGAAATCCTACTTTTTAAAAATATAATTAACTTTTTATTAAAGTCATCAGAAAATGTGGCATTTCTTACATATAAATTATCTTAATGTCTTGAGCTTACATTTTCAGGGTCACATTTTCAATATTTTACCAAATAGTCAAAGTATGTTCTTGCCTTTTTTTCTCCAAGTTTATGGAGATATATTTGACATACAGCATTGTGTAAATTTAAGGTACAATCCTACTTTGGAATGGAAGAAGCAATGAGGTGGCTCCGGGAGGCAAGATTTGTCATATCAAATTCACACTGAGCATCAGTGGAGGATGCTGGGAGGGAAATACTAAAAGTTATAGTTAAAAATAATATTGACACCTTGTTGACGAGGACTCAGCACAGTGGAAAATATTTCTTTGTTCTACCTTCCATGTAGATTTTGCTCCTGAAAAATGTATATTAATTTTTTTTTAGATTTTTGCCTTTATTTTGAAGAAATATATAAGAAAGAAACATAGGCAAAAAATGTAAGAAAGAGTACTTCCATCTCATTCATTATTTTGAATCAAAATTTGAGAGAAAAAGGGCTCATGGACACGGACAACAGTGTAGTGATTGTGGGGTGAGGAGGGGTTGGGTGGACGTGAAAGGCAATAAGGGGGATAAAGGGTAATAGAAAAAATACAAGGAGAAAAAGATAGTTTTATTTTTCTATTAAGCTCATTCCTGATAATCTTTTTGGTCACTTCAAATCCCTCTCCTTTGATTTATTTACGTAGTTAGTGGTTTGTTCCTATTGTGTGTGAGCAATAGTCATCTCATCTTCCTCTTAGAGTCTGACATGCAAATATGTAGAGATTTTAGCCTTTTACAGAGAGCTTGCCAGGCAGAAACAGGAGGAAGGGATTAAGACAGGAAGGTCTTTCTCCTGTTGCTTTAGCTCTGCTAACTGATTGAGTGCTCTTTAAGCAGAGCCAACTGGTATACCATTCCACATGGGATACAGGCTTCCCAAGACTTTCATCCTGTCAGCCCTGGAGGGCAGAGAGGGATTGCTGAGGAGGGTGGTATTTTCAGGCTATGGGAAACCTCTTCTATTCACTCTCAATGATGTACAAATAATATTTTCCATGTGTGTTATATCCAAAAGAGTTTAGAAAGCATTTCTCTAGAAAATTCAAACCTTTGTTTGCTTTCTTAAAAAATTAAAACACTAAAATATACGTACTATTCTAAATACAAAATGATAATATCTTTATGTGAATAAGCTCTATTTTACTTTAATAATTTCTTCATCTGTAAAAATATGAACCTTTTACACATCTATCCCATAGGGAACTTTTGAGAAGTGAAAAGGAAACACAACTGAAGGGAAGCAATATACTGACTAAACCATAGTGGGCAACCAAGATCTATTAGCTTTGTATTTTCCTTCCCTAATTTATGAGCTAACTGCTCACCAAAATGTAAGCACCTTGAGATCAAGCACCTTTTCAATTTATCTCAGTTTCTACACATCCCAGAAAACACCTAGTGCACTAAATATTTCTTAAATGAATGGCTATTCATTTCCTTACCCGAGAACTTTTATATTCACTTTCATATTTTCCTTTCTTCCAATTTCCTGAAAATTCGGAAACCATAGATGATATTTATAAGTTTCAGCCACACTGCAACTTTTTGTGGTGCATCATTCAATACGATTTCCCATTTCAGTGAAATAATTCTCCAGTTTGTCTTGAGGGAATTGCAAAAAATTACATTCCTGCTCTAGCTCTAAATTCTTCTACAGAATATGGTTTTGATGAGTAAGCAAGGCTTCAACTGTTTCCTTCTATCACGGGTGTACTCCAAATATTCAAAGCCTCAAGTTGGTTAAGGCTGCTATGAACCAGAAGTAAGAACTAGTCACTTGGAAGAAAACAGCAGTTATTAAATCAAAAATTAGGAGTGCAGAAAATCTGCCAAGGAGTTGTTTTGTTTGTTTGTTTTGTTACCTTTTTTGTTTTGTTTGTTTTATATCATAAGAGAGCTGGGATAGTAGTTTTCCAGTCATCTCATAAAGCAAAGATTAAAAAAAGATTACAGTTTTCTAGTATATAGATGTTGTCTTGCTTTTTTTCTTTTTAGTCGCCCCCTCTTTTCATATTAACATTTGAAAACTGTTTGCTAGCCATTTTAAGGGAACAGCTTTTTATTTTCTTTTGCAAAAATCTTAGTTCAAAAACAAAGCTGTGGTCTTGTACCTTCCTTTATTCTGGGAAAAGCAAAACCAAAAAAAAAAAAACCCAAAACATTCTTTGCCTTCACTCTTAAATCTTGACTTTGAAATGGTTATGCAGTTGTTGATCTCTGGTAAGACAGTTCTTGCCCTGAACAAAACTTCTATTTATGTCTATTTATGATCCCCAAAAGGAGGGAAGGGAAAAAGAAAATTATATGCACAGAGCTTTATTTAGTCTCCAGAATCATAACCCGAAAGTGAGCTGGTCAACCAGAAGAATGGGGAGTGGGTAGGGGTGGAGATTTTGCCACTCTCAGTACAAAGATTGCCTGGTTTCAGTTTGTTATACCCAGAGGTTACCCTCAATCCACTCACAACCCTACTCGGCCGGGAGTGAACTACCAACTGCTATGGCTGTGCAGCCAGGAAAGTGTCCCAGTGGGGTCAGCGCATTCTGTCTTCATCAGAGCAAACGCTGAATGGGGCTGAATGCACTTGGAGAGTCTTGTTCAAAAACGGAAGTAAATCAGAAGAGAACAAACAGATAGCATCATGGAGTTTGCAACTCATGAAATCTGATCAGTCCCACCGTAAGTGTCTGCTCTAATGGCTTTCTGACTGCTCCTCTTTCTGCCACCAGCCTCTGCCTCTCTACGGTGTCTCTGATGGTGTCTATCCCCGTTACCAAAGTCCCAGAGACAAAGTACCAAACACTTTTACAACATAAACTGTCCCTTATAAGCCCCTCCCTCCACCTACATCTTGACCACCATCTCCACCTACCATCAATTATCTTTGATGCCTACGGTGCTTCTGCCTGGAAAACCATTTGTCCTTCTGTGGTCCCAGGAGTCAGCCACTTCTTTCTTTATGCTGTCTTCTCAGTTTGTGCTTATTTTCATTACTGAATCTATCCCAGTATGTCTTAAATTATTGATTGACAAGCCTTTTCTCTGCCTCAGATTGCCACCAATAGCGAGGCAGGGTATCCCTTACAACCCCAAGGGACACCGTTCAAATCAGAAAATGTATGAGTCATCAGTGTGACAGCTCTGCTGTACTACTAGTGCCAATAATGGCACCTCTTACTGATTGAATGGGCTGAGCACTGACCCTCTCTCATTGCAATGTCTCTGCATAACAAAGTCATAGAGTGAGCACCATTCCTACCTCCAGTTCATGGACGAGGAAACCAAAGCCTATAGATCACAAGTAATTTGCCCAAGGTCCCAGGGTAAACTGTGAACACTTTAATAGCAAGCCCTGGGTCTAATTCTTTTGTGTATCTGCCATGCCTAGCATAGTGTCTGGAACACAGGGACACTTCATCTAGCTTTACCTGATGAAAGAGTGCAGAGCTGGAGGAAGAAGGTGCTTGCCCTCCTCAACCCCTGGAAGTGTTTCATGTAAACCAGGACTGCGCTGCTTGCCCCAAAACATGGAATGTAAACAAGTTTAGTCACATGAGGTTACAGGCTCAAAGAATATGAACAATGTAGATGGGTCTCTGAAAGAGAGCAAATTCTCTGCCAATCATTCAGCAGTTGTTTGTTGAGCTCTATGTGAGGTACTTTTGGAGTCTGGGATATGCCAGATTCCTGTCATTTGAGCAGAGGGGAACAAACAATAAGAAATTAAGGTACATAGTGAGTCCAGGTGATACGTGCTGTGCTAAAAGGAAAACAGAACAGAGCAAGGGTGGAGGTGGTTATTGTAAAATTTAGGTCAGTATATCCCTCACTGAATTGAAAACATTGAAATTTGAGTAAATACTTGAAGAGAATGGAGTTAGCCAGCTGAATTTGTCGGGGAAGAATAACCTGGGCAGACAGAGCATCCCCGGCATAGTCACTAAGGTAGGACAGTGTCTGGAATGTCAAGGGGCAGTGAGGAGGCCGTGTACATGGGGACGGACTGCCAGATAAAATACAAGATGCCCGCTAAGTTTCAATTCTGAGGTATAATTATGAAGTGTCACTGCTGCAACCAGCTGTCAGAGAGCTGATGTAGAGTATCTGCAGTAAAAGAAAATGATAAAATACTCCATGAAACATGCTTATACTAAGAAAGAATTAGGTGTTTATCAAATATTCAAACTAAACTGGGCATCCTGAATTTTTTATTCACTCAGTATGGCAACCATAATCTAGGGTAGAGCAAGAAGGGGAGAATGCTCTGGAATCTCTGCTCTTCTCTACAGGTAGCTGCTACTGCCCTCACATCGGTCTGCCTTCCTCCACAGGGCAGGAACGTTCAGAGCTTAATGCCACAGATTTTGTCATCACTGGAGTCCGATTTAAATGTTCTGTGGCTCCAAATTCAAGAATCCAGGACAGGAATGGATGACCTGCTAAGCTTTAGGGACATTGTGGTCAAGAGGACTCAGTACTGCAACAGGCTCAGCTTGGCTCCACCAAGTACCTTCAGTCACGTTGGACGGAGCAGCTCCCAGAGGAAGAAATAATGGTGGCTGAGGGAAGAAGCCATGATGTGGCAGTATCTTAGTCTGTTTAGGCTGCTCTAACAAAACTACCATAAACTGGATGGCTTCTAGAACAAATATTTTTATTCACAGTTCTGGGTGCTGGGAAGTCCAAGGTCATGGTGACGGCAGATTCAGTAAGTGGTGAGGGCTCACTTCCTCACAGACAACTGTCTTTTCACTGTAACCATGCAGGGCAGAGGGGCACGGGGGCATTCTCAGGCCTCTTCTCCAAGGGCAGGAACTCTGTTCATCAGGACTTCACCCCCATAACGTAATCACCTCCCAAAGGCCCCGCCTCCTGATACCATGAGATTGGGGATTGGGTCTCAGTGTACGGATCCTGGGGGAGCACAAACCTGCTACGGTCTCATAGCAGGTAGGACATGTGCAGACAAATGGGATCACATTTAGATATCTTGGTAGATCCATGGCACTAACTGTTTAACTAGATTCACTGACAGATAGAAGCAGCAATGATAACAACAAATTCCCAAAAGAGAATCTTCCAAATGTCATTTGAATTTTTGTTTTGTTTTAAAGTGTATATTTCAAATGACTACTTCCTTAATTAAACTAATATTATTCTTAATTACTTTAACACGTATCAGATGCCTTTAGGGAGAGAAGTCCCAGAAACATGCTGTCAGTGCGTAGTAAAGCTTCCTAGAGCTTGTAGTTTCTCACTGTAACCCACCATCGAGATAGTCCACATTCAGCTGATCGCAATGTTTGCCTTCCTATCCTGACTCCTGTTCTGCTTGAACGGACATAGATTTCCTAGCTTAGTATTGTAATCCCACCTGAATTCCAGAAGTTGGAGTCACATTAAAAAAAAAAAGTTTGAATGCCCTGAAGGGCCTACACACCTGCGGTTTTTTCTCTCACAGAAACTTTGGATATATTGGTGACAGTAATTTCACAGAATTCAAGAGATTTATCACCGGGTTTTGCAATATTCTGGCCGGATACTGTAATTACAAGGTGTCACCACCGTAGCTGACTGTCAGGGTGCCGAGGTGGAGAACTGGCTGTGATAAATTTACAGGCAAACTTGGGTGAGAGAGTGTTTTTCTGGCAGGAGAAGAAGAGGGCGCGTGGGTTCTGATGTTCAGGCCTGTGGGAGGCTGTTTGACTGCACACAGCTGAATAGAAATTGTGCCCAGGGGTCATAGCCAAAACCCATCAGAAACCACACACTTTAGCTTGAAGCATCCTGTCTGTGCTCCCTGTGGAGCTGGGGTGTCTTTATTTCATATATTATTTATTCCTCCCGTGGAGGGATTTTCAAAGGGAGGCTGTGGAATAGTTATTAGGCTGCTTGCGGTACACCAGCCCATGAGGTGAGGGAGGGTCCTCCATTTGGGGACCCGTGCCTCAACCACTCAGGTTTCATACCATCCCTTCCTTTCAAGCCAAACAACTTGTTTGTTCATTTGTCTATAAAATGAGCTTTTACGTTTCTCTGGGGACCTATTCACTCGCCATACCTGGCATCCTGTTTTTATTTGGTGACATGGCTAGGACAACATTCAATGTGGGAGAATCGCTCTGGTGCTTTCTCTGTCAAAACATAAAAACATGTGCTGACAGGAGGCAAAGCAAGGAAGAAAAACATTTGTTGGCTTTGTCAGAATAGCTTCTGACCACTTTTATAGACTCTGCTTAAGACTCCAGCCACACATTAAAATAGTCCTCAAAGATGTGCTCATCAAACATAATGTAAAAATCTATTCTGAGATTTCATGGTTGGCGCCACTAATGGTCTGATACTCAAAATATCAGCAAATATTTCCAAGGCTGTAACAGAAAAAATATAAATGAAAATGCGTTTTCATTCCTTTCACTTGCAAAATACCAGCATGGCCCCCAGCTCTTTCAAGAGGAAGGAAAATTCCAGTAAGTCTCATGCGGGCTCTGTTAGGGGTGGGGTATGAGATTGGCTGGTCTTGGGCACTGGGTAATGTCCCAAAGACTAGCACCCATTTATTCCTTTTTCGTTCAATTTCAACACGGCCTGTTGGTGGGGTCCAGGCAATGTGTGGTGGTGAGAAAAGAGAACTTTTATAACCCCTCATCACAGTTTTGAGAAACAAGTTTTCACTCTTGTAATGTTTTGCCAAGTCTCTGGAAAGACTTTTTTCCGCTGCTAGACTGTTCGCTGGGAGTTTTTCCTTTCCCAAGCCCCGAAATGGCTAAACCGCAGGGGCTCCTGCCCAGTGCCTCAGCCCGCACTGCTGCGTCCACTGGAGATAACCCGCGGCAGGAGGGCCGGGACCCTGTCAAATTGTAGATTTGCTCTCTCTGACCACCAGCCAAAGCCCTGTGATGGAGAGAAGAGTAGTGGTTGTTCAGCTTGTTTGTCCAATCTGTCTCCTCCCCATCCTTTGTTGCCTGTCAACCCCAACTCCTACCAGGACACATTGGGAGCTGTCACCATGAAAGGCTTCAGCTGCCTGGCATAGCCGAGGCCCTCTGCCAGCTCCCCGGCCTGGGCACTGGCATTAACGCTGGCCTTCCATTTAGAGCAAAATGAAAGGGCCAGATGAATAGACTTAAGCTCTTTTGCGTTTCCTTTTCAAGTACACCCCACCTCCAGGGACCTCCAAAATAGCCTCCTCAGGTTTTTCTCACCTCCTTTTGAGAAGACTATGGTAGTTAGAAAAAGCAGTGCTGCTTAAACTTAAAAGGCTTCAACACTGGATTTTCTATGCAAATCAAGAGTGTTCTTTAATAGCAAAACAGGGAAATTTCCTGCTTTCATAATATTAATTATGGAATGCCCGCCCAATTTTCTTCCTCTGCCTTACACCCACTTAATCAGATGCAGTTTTCATTCTCATTACAAAGACCCCAGTGAGTTTAGGGGAACCTGACAGAGACGGCGAACTAGCATTGGAAAGGTGGCAGAAAACCACCCCACTAGGGCTTTCCAATGGTGAGGGAAAGTGGGTGAGGGTACGTAGGAGCACCCAGTACTTTGGGAAGAGAGGGAGAAAGCGTCTTCCTGTGCATCTGAATATTGCAAACTCTCTCTCTTTCTTTAGCCCTTTCAGCAGGCTGCTGATTGTCCATCCATTCACTTCTCCTTTTTGGAGCAAAGCATTGCCCCTGGCCCCAAAGCTAGCTTTTTGTTCTTCAAGTCTTTTTGGAACAAGACACAGATCATCATTATCCACAAAGTAAACACTGTTTGTGTTCCAGGGGGAGAAGGAACAGCAAATCAGTGGAGGTGGCATAAAATAGTCCAAGTTTAATGAAATGTTATTGGTCTATATCATGGATCACCCTTCTAGGTAGGGTACACCTGTGTCACTGCGCCGGCCAAGGTTTTCATACAAATAATCCCGATACTTATCTTCTAATGTACATGTTACCAAGCTATCCTTAGTAACTGCCCATTGTTTACGGTGAAAAATAATATTGAAGAGCAAAGCAGAGAGGAATCAAAGGGCATTGTGAAAACACCCCGTAAAACCCTCCATGAGTTCCCATCACCCCCGCAGCCTCAATATTTACCTTTGTATACGACACTCCTAATAGCAAATGTATTTACCTCTAACTGAGGAATTTAAACTCAAAGTCAGTCTTCAGTGCCCAGCAAGAAAAGCTGCTCCTCTCTCAAACTTGGTATGGGTCTGCAGGCACGTGTTTCCGCTCCCTCTGCTCCCGAAGCATGTTGTATGGCTCTGCTGTGAATGTCACCTTTCACGTCTCCCTCCCCAGTTAGACCGCCAGCTCCTGAAGAACCAAAACGATGTCTCTCATCTTTAGAGCTGGTGTCAGGCATTTAGTGGGGAGTCAGGAATTGTTTTCCAGGGTATGTTTAAATAGACTTCTCCGCACTTCCTTATCACTCTTCTATTTTGCCCGAAATTCTTCAAATTTACCCAAAACATTTTCTTTATCATTATTATGGTCAGTTGAGACAATGATGCCAGCCAAGCCTCTTTGAGAGTTTGGAGTGATAATCATATTCAATGGACGGCATGTGAGTGTTTTATGTTGTTTTAAACGCGTATACATGTGTGGTGGCATGTTTATGACTCTGTCAATTGGATGATCATTAACTGTTTTCTAACCCAGAAACAGAACCCTAGACTCTTATTGTCTTCATGCAATTATGTAACGAATGCTTTGACACTCCTTTTCCTCATCTGCGAAATGCAAGGACTGAATGAGTCTTGCTAACATCTCCTTCAGTCCAGAACGCTCACTAAGGATGAGCTCTGTGGTGTGGGGCAGGTAACAGTGAGCTGGGAAGCTGAGGAAAATAATAGAGGCCCATGAAACCATCATAGGCTTCAAGAAGCAAAATCCCACAAAGGGCTATTTTGATTAGTACTATGGCCGCCAGCTGCGACTCCAACCACAGTGAGGGGGGCTGAGGGATAAATTGCCCTCCTCATTAAGAAGCTGAGTTGAGTCATGTGCTGGGGTGAAGTCAGGGACAGAATGCGGGGCACGGACAAACTCCTCTTTTACTAGCTATAAACTGTTTCTTTCCTCCTCCTGATGTCATCCAATGCAATACATAATAAATACTATTTTTTAAAAATTAATTTATTGGTTTTTGTTTCTGTTGAATAATTTTTGGCCAAATCTAATAAATATGTCTTTTCTTAGTACTAGTATTTGGGGAGAGGCAACCTTCCGAAAGGTATCCAATAAGAAATAAATTAGTAGTATATACTCACAGCACACTTTTATATTTTACTGATTCAGTTGTACACTTTTTTAAAGCCATGTTTTTCAAAACATAACCTTATGCAAAAAAAAAATGTCTTTTATAAAAGCATCAGCCTGTAACATAGGCAATGGAAGGCTTACTATTATTATAATTACAATTTTAAAATAAGATTTATCAGTGGATTATTAAGCAGGCATGTGCCCGGTCCAAAAAGAAAAATCTTGAATGATTTCCAGTGACATGGTACTTATAAGTAAATACATTTTGGCTCTTGATGCTGTATTTTTTTTCCTTTTTATTTTTTTAGAGTCAGTAGGCAAGAACATTAAACATAATAAAAGGGATAGATTAATATACACCATACATTTATTTCTTTCTATACAATCTTTCACTTTTGCTATAAAATATCATTTGGGATATTTCAGTTTTGCCCTGATGTTTTAACACTCCATCCAGGTAATTTTGGTAACAGAGGTGTCTCATTAACTCTGCTCTTCTAAACTCTACAGAACTAGAGAAAACAAGCATGCAAATTTTATTTAAATATTATGTGTGACTTTGGCAAATTCAAATATATCTTTTGTGGTGGCTCTGCCCTTGGTCAGCTGTACCTGTATCTTTTTTTTTTTTTAACACCATAAACAAAAGCTACACTCATGCTGTTTTGGACTCAGTACCGAACTCATTATCTTTCTTTCAGTTATGATGCTTTAAATTCTAAACAGATTCTTTTAAGGATGAGAATTCCCATGTACATCCTATGTTATCTTAAGAAACAAATCGATCCATTTTCTACTAAAAAATGTGGAGACTATATATTATTTTATTCTGATGACTACTCTTTGTGCTACTCTCCATCTTTTAAAAAGAATTTTCCCCTCTAAGCATTCTGTCCCTTCATCCCTCGCTTCTGTGCCCCATTCACTAGCAGCGGCTTGACTGAGGCATCCTATGATGAAGTGATGTTGGATGTTGACTAGCCTGGTAGCATTAGGAAGCAAACTTCACTATTCACCTATAGGAGCGCCAATAGGAGAAAACTGACTTAGGACTAATTACAAATTAAGAGCATTTGTCTTTTCAAAGCAGGGAACACCTCCGTGGTTGTGTGTGTGTCTGTGATTTTTAAGTGGCTGTTTACTTAACAATGTCAAAATTAATTCTCTGGGTTTTGTTTTTTTTTTTTGTCGTTGTTTTCTGGTTTTGTGTTTTTTAAGCATTAGAAACTGCATTCAGCCTCTAGGATCCTGCTAATGACCTTTCTGTTATAACTGGCTTGTCTCTGCAATGCTCAATAAGAAGACAAAGAGGCAGCACCAGAGATGGGAGGACCAGACCAACTTAAGTGAAACTGTCAACCCCCCAGGGAGGCATTACTAGTTTATTGGGTATGGAAGATGCATGGCAAAGTAAAGAAAGGGGCTAATAACCTTTAACATTAAGAAAAATAACTATTATTGTGGCCAGTGTAGCATGAAGCACAAACAGAATACTCTCTGGGCAACAAAAAATAATGTGTCGCCCACCAGAGCAATTAATAAAATTAAAGCACAGTTTCTTGCAGATGGATGTGTAGGACAATAATAGTGTGGGGCTGCGCTGAGCTGTCATGCATCAGATACTACATCTGTTATGGAAATCAGGGGAAGTGGGGGCCTTTTATTCATGCAAGAGCCCTCCCAACAGGGATTTGGCTGGAGTAGATTTTCTTGTTATTAAACATGATTTCTAGCTGGTCGAGAGCAGATGCTTCTGCAGTATTTGGAACTAATAACCAACCTTCAAGTGCATGCCACCCCTAAAGAGGCTGGGGCTGTTGGAGAGACCAATTTTAGCTCAAAGATAATGTGTTCAGTTCAGTCTCTACTTTGCACATGAATGACACTGATACCAGATGAGCCTTCTGCCCTGGGGTTTGCTGGAGAAAGTAAAACAAGGACACTGGCTCTAAAGAAGATCAGAGCTTTTCAGGTGCACTGGTGAAGGACAACTCAGAATCCAGATAGCAATGTTGCCAGACTCCAATTATGGAGCAGGAAATGGGAGAGAAGGGAAATATATGCAAACTCATATTGCATTCGGCAGATACCCCCACCCATGCCCTTGCAGGCTCTAACATCGGGGCTGTGACTCATTGAATGAAAATGATTCATGGGGCTCTAGGTCACCACCTAATCACTAGAAAAAGCACCTCCTTTTTTCTTATTTTATTTTTTAAGAAAATTATTTATAATTACAGTTGATATGCGATATTGTATCAGTTTCAGGTGTACAGCAGAGCGATTGGACATTTATATATATACTTTACAAAGTGACCATCCCTATAAGTGTAGTACCCATCTGAAACCACACTTAGTTATCACAGTATTATTGACTATAGTCCCTATGCTGTAGTTTATATTTCCTGTGACTATTACTATACGTGGCAATTCGAACTTCTTAATCCCTTTCCTGAAAGGGCATCTCTTTGTGACAAACCATTTAAATTCAACTGCCCAACATGTTATTCTGAGGATTTTTTTATTTCTTTCCAAATACAACACATTAATTTCATGACAACAAACTAGATCAAATGTTTTTTCTATAAATAATTATATAGATTGTTACTTCTAAATAACAAATATCGATATCTGAAAAATCAATATGTAAACATTAATATCTAAAAATTCAAAAATGCAAAGACTAGGCACAGCAAATAAGCAGTTCTACATTTGGTCAGTATTCTCATGTATCGTTCTGATATAGTCAGAAATAGTTATATGTAGAGATGTAGTCAGTGCTTTCATCATTCACCTCAGAATCTGTCTCACTCCAAAAAATATCCTGCAAGTAGCTTCACTTCTCTAGAAATGAGACAGTAATTCTGGGATGGACTCTATGCCAATTATAACACAGCTTGAAATGGCAGCATATTAGGCATTTGTAAACATGGAAGTAATAGTCTATATTTTGTTTTGTAATTTTGCTCAACTTTGAACTTGTTTACTTAAAACCCTTTGTTACAGCTTGAAACACTCTTCCTAAGTATATGAATTTTTACTTCTCCCCAGATTTTCACCTGTGATTCTGTGTATGTGGCCCGTCCTGGAAACAGCTGCCTCAACCTGTTGAGTTCCCAACTGCCCCACATAATTCCTTCTTTGAAACAGATTCAGTTCAATATGTAACTAAGAAATCACCTAGAGGCTGTGTTGAGATCGCTTTCAGGTGGACCCAAGGAAACGGAAAGGCTTGGTCCATGGATGAACCCTTCTCTTGAGAAATTTGCCTGTCCTTTCATAGGTAAGCCCTTCCACCCGATGCATTTCAGTGTTCCTGCATGAACGGAAATTGCCTAAACAATAACAAAATAGCAACAACGGTTTGGTTTAGCAAGTTGTTTGCAGTTTACCATGCGCTTTCACATGCTTGATGGTATTCCATCTGACCCTCACCATTATCCAGAGAAGGTAGTAGGTGAACATTATTACCCTCATTTTACAAAGAGAGAAACTGAGTGTGAGGTCGGTTAGGCGGCACACGGGGCCTCACACAGCTAGAAAGTGGTGAAGCTGGAACAGATCCCCGGGGCTTCTGATCAAGTAAGAAAGGGTGCATTTCAAAAAGAGATTTTTAATTGTTTTATGCCATGTTACTTTGAATGCAATTGACTTTTTTCCAGTATCATAATTAGAATTTCTATTGAAAAAATTCAGGATGAATAAGATACACGAGCACTTTTGAAGCAAACACTATCTCTCCAGAGCTGTGAAATTTTGCCGTGTTCAGGAGGCGATAGGGGTGCTGAATGTAGGAGAACTTTTTACAGGAGGGGTAAGCCTGGACATCCCAGACATTGGGATCGAAAGGACTATGGTGGGCATACATTTTTTACTGTTATTTTGCACAAACAGGATTGTTAACCCCAATGCCCTGGCCAGTTTCCAGATAAGGGATTACAATTTGCCTTGCTAAAAACGTTCCCTGCTGCTTTAATTAGATATGGTATTTCCCCCCCGCCTTCCCCACACAGTCTGGAGCAAGCTCTGCCCTGTCAGCCAGCTGCTATCACTCACTCTAGGAGGATAAAATGGTTCTCCTCATATCAAGAGACAAAGCAATAACTGCAGGGCTGGATTTCAAAACAATATATAAACTTAAATGACTGATGGTTAATACTGTAAAAATTAAATCATAGAATGGGAAAGGAACTTAGAAGAAGAATATCCCGGTAAGCTGGGTCAGAGAGAGGCCACATTTTCAGGAAACCAGAGCTCCGAATTAATTGAACCAACTCTGCTTTTCAAAATCCACCTGTGCTGCCCACCACCCACAAAAGTCAAACCAATTGTTTTTGTGTATCCTTAGGTGTTTTGCTATTGTGTATGCATAGTACAAAAGGTCGGCGTATTCCTATTTATTACCATGATGGTAAACGGCTTTAAATCCTCTACTAACATCCTAAATTTGATAAAGAAGCAGTCACTTAAGTGAACACTATTTAAAGTAAGATCCAAGAAAGCAAAGAAAGGGGAAAAAGAAAAGGAATATTCCATACCTTGGAAGTGGATTTGTGGTGGGAAAATGAAATATTCATAACATGTTACTGTAAAACGCTCTTCATGGGATTATGTGGGAAAGGCTATATCCCATATGGTGTTTCCAGACTGTGTCCCAGAGAGCTGCCATGAGGTGAGAGCTGGCTTGACAGAGGTAGTGCCCATCTGCATTTGGAGAGGCTGCTGCTGACAGAAGAGCCATCTCCATATCTGCATACGGCTCCAAGGCTGGGCGTCCCTGCTGCAGCCCACACAGCGACTGTCCTTTGCATTAGGATTGAGGTGGCTGGGTCTCATTCTGCCTTTCAGACACAGTAAATAACTGCCTCTCCACTAAAAAAAAAATGACCCCCACTTTGGTTGCTTTCTCTCTATATACATTTCTGTGGATCCCTTTTTTTCCACGCTGCCGGACCCCACAATTTACATGCTTCTTTCTCTTTTTCTGTTTTACTAAACCCATTTTCTCCCTTTCATTCCTAATGAACCACAAAACTCAGATTTAAAAGCGGCAGGTAACATTCTTCAGGTTCTTAATCCACTCATTTAAGAAATTGAAAGCCTGAACGTTTGCTTAAATCCACAGAGTTGTGATGGCAAGCAAAACCACACAGTGTGTTTATGGCCTAGCACATAGAGCACGTCTTGAGTGCCTTGTGTTCAGAGAGGTTATCACTAAATGGGAGAACAGGCCCAGTGCAAGGCAATCCGAAGTGGTGAGGATTGTGGAATACTAATGAGCTCATTTTCCTTATAAAACGGGCAACTTCTGTTCGGCAGCATATTTCAATTTGTGAATGATAGCAACTAATTTAAGGACTTTTAAAATTCCATCAAGGTCAAGCTAAACATAAGTATGGCCATTGGCATATATGTTTATATTCTCAGAGGAATGGTTAGAATGTTATCCTGATGTGACATTAAGCTCATTGAAAGACCAGTCTAGTCCTGACCGGTGTAGCTCAGTTGGTTGGGTGTGGTTCGACAAAGTGAAAGGTCACTGGTTTGGTACCCCATCCGGGCACATGGCTGGGCTGTGGTTCAGTTCTCGGTCAGGGAGCGTGTAGGAGGCAACCGATTGATGTTTCTCTCACATCGATGTTGCTCTTCCTCTTTCTCCTCCCTTCACCTCTCCAACAAACAAACAAACAAATAAATAAATGTAAATAAAAGATCAACCTAGAGAACAATCTAATGGTTGAAAGATGAGAAGTAGGTTTCCTCAGTAATCCAACACAGGGAAGATCTCACCTTAGCAGAAGTCCTGTGAAGGGGATTGGCACATCCCCGAAGGACACATCAAATTAGCTCTGAATCCAAGGTAGAATTTCAATAGTAGGAACTTTCCCAACCATACCAGGATGCTTGCTTCCTCATTACTCTATTCTACCCATCCCTAAAAGGCTTTTTAAAAAAGTGTTTGGTTGAGGCAGAAGTATGTAAAACAAGACATCCATGGCACTACAAGATAAAAAGTAACACATTTTTTAAATGAAAAGGAAAAACCAACAGGAAGCACTGTGGCTGGTCACACCAGGGTGGCCAGAGGAAGACCTGAGTTCTTGGCTCTTGTGCTCACCAGATCCTGGGACAACACATTTAACACAGCTTGACCTAATTCTGCTCGTATAAAACAAGGTAGTTTAAACTATATAAATGTGGTCGTAGGTCTAGGTCCATCTTACATTAGGAGCAAACTCATTCTTCAAATGAATTTGGGTTTAAAACCCACTAACAGAGCAGATAAAAATGGAGCGACTTGTGTGGAAGAAATGCGAGGTCCCTGACATCTTGTTGCGATGACAGAAGGGGTTCCTCCTGGTACAATCTGAAGCCACTGGGCAAAGTTGTCTCCAAGTTTCTTTCTGTCATTGAAATTCAGATTCTTGACTTACTAGGGATACATTCAAATATACTGAAAATGAAAATAAAATGACCTTTTCCCTCAAAATAAACTTCTCCCACAACTTAATTATCAATATTAACAATCAAGTGCCCATTATATGCTAAAAATTGTCCTTGCCTTCAAAGAGCCAATAATATGTTTGTGAAGATGAGATTTTTGTACTAACTAAACACTGTAATTCTAAATCAACTAATAAGAATAAGCCAACTTTACAAATAATAACTGCATTATATAACTCACATGGCTCATCTGGTAATAAATGAGGTCAACATTATGATTCAAATGACATTGAGTCAAATTTTTAATTCTGTAATATCCTCTAATTATTTCTGGGACTCCCCGAGGGTTACTTCACTTGCACACACGAAAGAGTCTGTGCTACAGTCAGTCTTCACCTTCAGCCAATAACTAACTGCTATGATTTTTCTCTATGGCTACAGTTCCCTCTGCTAATGTCACTGTTCTCCTAGGTGTCCAGTGGGGCCTGTTTATTTGCCTGCTGCTGATTCTCTTCAGGAGATAGCCAGTATTGCTGATGCTCCAGAAGTCCCTCTTCCATGAGCCAAAGCAGTTCCAGTTGTCGTGGAAATGAGGAAAGAAACCTCCCTGTCTGAGGACGTGCCACATCTGTTCAAGTTGATTTTCAAAGCAGCGCTGTACATTTCCAGAATTCTGAAATAACGCTTTAAAGCTGGCACTCAGATTTTCCACCCTCCGTCTCCTGATATAAACTCCCAGTGAAACTGTTCAGCTCAACTAGCAATAATGTAACACCTGGATGTAAGTAAATAATGCCTTCATAGTTTCCCCCAAATACTGGATGGGCACCTACTTTATTTATAGAACTAAAGGTACATCTTGAAGATTTTCTTAAACAAAGTGTACCATTTAGGATAGCCTGGGGGTTACGTAGGAGTAACAACCCCTAAATCTTTTTTTTAAATTATTTTATTGTTGTTCAATTACACTTGTCTGCATTTACCCCCCAGCACTCCCCCCTCACCCCAGCCATCCCCATCTCCTTCCCTTGCTTGCACCCCCCTTTGGTTTTGTCCGTGTGTCATTTATAGTGGTTCCTGAAAACCCTTCCCCCTTCCCTTCATTATCCCCTCCCACCTCCCCTCTGGTGACTGTCAGATTGTTCTTTATTCCAATGTATCTGACAACCCCTAAATCTTAGTGACCTAGGATTAATTTCTTACTGATGTTATCAATTCAGCATGGGCTAGCTATATTTTAATCATGAATTTATAGGCCCTGGCTCACCAAGGAATGGTGGCTCGGTGATCACAGGGCAGGAGGCTCTTCTCTGTATCCTCTGCTAGAACCAGATTGAGGATGCAATAACTATCAGTTGTACTGCTGGTTGCTAAGTTAAAGGGAAAGATTTGGAAAATCACACATTGACTCAACGCTTACAATTGTAAGCATCAACTTATAATTTAAGTGACATGTGACGCTTAATTTCACAATTCGTTTTCCAAAATAAACAGATGCCGACACCAAACTTGAAGAGAGCAGAGAAAAGCAGTCCCATCATACGTCCATATGGGAAAGAACTGGAAATATTTGACTAAAATTAATGATTACCCCACCCAAAAACAATCTTCAATAACAGTGCTTTGGAGCCACTACCTCTTTTTTTAAAAAAAAAAAAAAAGATTTTATTTATTTATTTTTAGAGAGAGGGGAAGGGAAGGAAAGAGGGCAACATTGATGTGTAACCTCTCGTGAACCCCCTACTGGGGACCTGGCCCACAACCCAGGCATTTGCCCTGACTGGGAATCGAACAGGTGGCCCTTAGGTTTGCAGACCAGTGCTCAATCCACTGAGCCACACCAGCCAGGGCTAGAGCCTCTACCTCTAAAGATAAACAATCACTTGCAATTTTAAACATAGTATTCCCAGCTCACTTCCATCTTTCAATATTGAAAAAATCTTAATAATTAGTATTATCCAACAACTTGACCTGTAGTTGTTAAAACAGTTCATAGAAAGGAATGATCATTGACACTGGGGAAGTTAAGGAAGGTAACAGGAAAGAGATAGAATATGAATGGGACTTTGAAGGAAAGGATTTAGAATTTTAACAAGAAAATGGGAAAAATTTGGTGAAATCACATACATGGAAACCCAAAAAGTGGACAGGGAATGTGTTGGGAGTGGTGGGTAGGGCAGTTTGCTTCACCAGATGATCTGCAGCGCAGTAATCGGTGATGGGAGGGGAAGCTGCAGGCTGGAAATGGGTTGTGGAAGGCCACGATAAAGAATTTGGCCTTTCTTCTCCCGAAAATAAGGGACCATTAAAAGTTTAAAAGGCAGGGTGATGATTGCAGTGTAAGAAATCTGCTCATGGAGAAGTTGATGGATTGGAAGAAGAAAGACTGATGGAGAGAAACTAATTAGTTCACTATTGCCATCATCAAGGCCTAAACAAGGATGGTGACAGCAGGAATGGTAGGGAAAGACAGCTGGGGAGAACTTGACAGAGGGAGAGTTAAATAGGATTGGCTGTGTGACCGGAGGGAAGGAGAAAGGGAGAGTAACCAGGTCCGTGTCTGCTTGTCCCTCCCGTTAACACTGCCGGCATTGACGGCAGTCACTCAATAGACCCTGTGTGTGTGTGTGTGAGTGTGTATGGGTGTGTGTGAGTGTGAGAGAGAAAGAGGGGGAGAGAGAGAGGAAATGGATGTCTGTGGAGCTTGACCCTAGATACTATTAAAAAAGATTTAATGTGCAATAAATTGGGAGTGTTATAATGATGGGTGCCTACTATTTTTAGGATAAATCATAATTTTGCTTGTAAAATAGTTCATTGCTGACCTAATAGGACCATTTTGTGATTTCAATGTATTATGCTTAAAAATCCTTCTCTGGAACCTCGCAGTTCAGATTGTCCAAAAAAATTAAATAGATCTGGCTCTTTAATTATTTGGTACCAACAATCTCTCCTTTTTCTCCCCACACAGCCCCTCGATCAGACTTCCCTTGCAGAATCAGACTCTATGCCTCAAGTGTTGCCATATTTTGCCCGCTAAAATAGTTCCAGCAATATTAGCATTTGTAAATGTTTTCTTTCAGCTTATTCAAGAGGTTTTGCTCATGGCGTTTTTCCAGCTGGTGTAGAGTGTCCCAACGGCCAGCTGTAATTTCTCCAAGCAGACTCTACTTTTTGTACCCCGTCCTCTGTTGCTGGCAACATTGGACTACATGGGTATGACTGTTCTTATAGAAGTTAAAAATAATGTGTTTTATTCCTGTTTTCCCTTCTTTTCTTCAAGAGCTGTCCAGTCCGTGCTGCCATCTATAAAACACAGTGGAAGATATTTACATTTCATTCCCAAGGACTTGAGCAGATTAGCTGTTTCACAGTGGAAGTAGACAGTCACAGGTTATTGAAGATACCTTTATTTGTAACTCTGTTAAAGCCACCATTGCATCCACGTCAATTATTTGTAAGAGATTAGATAATTCTTGGAAAAATGGTGTTTTAAAGAATCTCAATAATTTTGCTTAAGAATTAATCATTTAATATACCTCTATTGCTGAAAGTCCACACAAAATCAGCTTTAACCATAGTCTGGACTGCATATGTTAACGAAAGCCTCATGCTGATGTAATAATGCTCTGATTACAAACAACATCGAGAGGAAACAAATTATTCTCCAGAGTTTGACATCATATTTGGCCTGGCTCCAGTGACTACAATCCTAATCTCCACTCTTGGGTTCCCTTGTTTATAAGTCAGAGCATCACAAAACTTTAATGAAACAGTGTGGTGTGGCCATAAGAATAGA
>VMDR010010909.1:0-29657 GCA_007922815.1 Macrotus californicus
AACTTATCTTTAACATTTCTAAAATAACACAGTGTCTCCAATTGTTTATTGTTATTTATTGTATTTATGTTATTTCATGTACCAACATTCATTGATATTGGTACAACAAATGCTTATTATGTACTCGCTCTGGGATAGATGCATGAGCTACATATTGACCACTACTGCAAATAAAATCATTTATAAACAGCTTGAGAAAGTATCATCAATACCAGTTTGTAAGTACGCTCTGAGGGTTTGGCATATTGAAAATATTCACATTCCAAAGATAATGTACAAATTGTCTTCATTGACTAATCTATGCTATCATAAGCTGGGGAAATAGCCTCTGACTTCAGCTTTTTTTTTTTAAACATTTAATAATCTCCACTTGAGCAACGGTTTAAGGCTGGACTCAGAGACACAGGTGATGGATGTTTCCCATTACCAGGTTGAATGAAAAGCCTCTGCTTAAGCATGGACTACGCCTAGAGGCTAGCAGAGGAAGGAGGCTTTATGCCTGCTATCTGATATCTCAAAAGTCCTCAAGGCCTCAACCTTTCCTGTTACTACTTAATTGAATTTGGAAAATCATCATCTGCCTTTTAAATAT
Organism: Macrotus californicus; assembly: GCA_007922815.1. NCBI lineage: Eukaryota > Metazoa > Chordata > Mammalia > Chiroptera > Phyllostomidae > Macrotus > Macrotus californicus. The sequence continues at coordinate 593 of VMDR010010909.1, forward strand.
TTTGCAGGTTTCTAAATGTAAGATGGATTTTTTTGGGGGGGAGGGCAAGGGGCTGGAGAAGGTTTGGAAACATTTCTCCTAATCAGTGATTTGGTATCTATTCCACAATTTAAAAGTAATCTGGATGTTTCGGCCAAGTTAGAGAATAAAAGTATGTTCTTATTTTTGGAGCCAAGGCGTTCCTGCATACGTTCCTTGATTATGCAGATGTGCCTTGCCTCCAAAATCTCCTCATTCATGTGGTTAACCTTAAGTTGGAGAAACAGTTCAGAAAAAGCAAAGCTTCAGTATGCATCTAAAATTACTTTTTACTAAATAACATTAACATATATTATACATGTATCACTCCACTGACTTTATAACAGGACTCTCAAAAGTTCTGAACTGTATCCACATCTTATATCTACAATATTCTTTTTTTTCTTTTGTTCCCCCTATTCTACTCTTCTACTTTGACTGAGTACTAATTAACCATAAATGCCCTGGTCATTCTCCCCCAAAATGTAATTTACTTCTACTTCACACAGTTTCTAAAAGGAGAGAAAACAAGTCTCTCTTAGTTTGGTTAAGATCATAACTCAAACTCAGTGTTGCTGGGCCTTTGTCTGTTTCTGAAACTGCACAATGGGAACTTAAAGCTCACATCTGCTTCGTGAATTGACCATGATGCCTCAGTCACTGGCTGAACTGAATTATTTTAGTTTATCCTGCTAACGGTGATAGCCCACCCATAGGGAAGGAAAAAGTTTGTCTTAACCCTCTTATGGTCCCTGGCTGGATACGAAAATTAAACTGACAAAGTTAAATTAATGGGAGAAAAGCTTACAGATTTTATGGATTTTTTTACATGTGCATGGCTGCCATCACAAGAGAATGAAGACCCCAAGTGACCAGAGCAGGAAGCTGTTATACCTTTTAGACAAAGAAACAATAAATCTGTGAAGAACTGGCAAGACAGAGTGACTTGGGCTAGAGGTTATGGAACGGTGAGGAAGTAGCTAAGAAGAGAAAGGTTAGTTTAACAAGATTTGTTTGTATAGATTTCTCAGTCCCAAATTCTCCTCTCTGGTGATAAGGTCTTTTCTCCTCCAGGTACAGGAGGGTACCTTTCACCTCGGAGATTTATATTCTGCTTTCAGGGAGAAGGAGGTGGAGGGGGGTGGTATCCAAGTGACCTTCTGTCTCTACCATTCTCATATGCCAAGATGCCATATTTTGGGGTAGCATGTCCTGAACCCCATCACACCCAACAAATTTACCTTTCATAATAACTATTCCAGGGGGTAACATCTCCCCGTCTATCTCTCTTTAATATATTTAGTTTTTAGAATGATATTGAGATCCTGCTACCTATATCACAAAATAAATATTCCATATTTTATCAGAAAGCAAGGGTACTTATGGTATTCATTAAGCTACCAGTCTGTATAATTCATCAAATAGACAAGCAAACCCCTATATGAAATTTTAGCCTTGATTTATTTCAGAGTTTAAAACAAGCCATCTTGTTTTATTAAATACATGTATCTAATATTTACATATTTCTCGTCCGTAATTCTATTTTCTGATTAATGTGAAGGCACGTTTATTTCACACGCCAGCAGATAACAGATAAGGATGCTGGGCAAGCATTTTTAGACATGGTGTCATTTTATTGAGAGATATTTTCTTTTCTGATAAATGGCTTTGAAAGCAGCTACATAGCCTTGCCCTTTCGTCATCTCCCTCGCCTCTCAGAATTTGTCAGTGCACCTTTGTAACCTGCCTGTAGAGAATTATAACCTGTCGTGTGACTTTGCCAGCCATTAATCTTTCTCCCATTTACGGGGACTGAAAGAAGAGATCCCTAGAGCACACTCTCTTCTGGCCTCTGAGGCATCCTGTTGGCTTCTTTCGTCACAAAGAACAGCCTTGTGCTCTCATGACGGGTCTCCGGGGGGTGGGGGGGAGGGGGAGGGCCAGCCCTGCAACACAATTCCTTAGATTTTTCTGTGAAGGATTCATGCTTGTCACCACCCAGCAGAAAATCAAGCCTATCCCCTCCAGTGAAGGTGTCACCATAAGCAGATGTCTAAAAAGAAGGAAATGACACATGCAATTAGAATCTTAAATATATTATCATTCAGGGTGTGGGGAAAGACCTCTTTTAAAAGCTTTCGTAACATACCACTTCCTGCCCGCGGCGTTTTATCACCAGTTGTAATAACCAACTCCTTAAAATGCATGACTTCCCTTAGAAGTCGTGAATAAGCCAATTCTGATTCCTGGGCACATAAACCGTCCAGGGTATCTTTCTCAAGGACTAAGTTATATGTCTATATTCGACCCACAGCAGAGCCCTGAGATCATCAGATAGCCTTGTATTATTTCCTGAAATACACATCAAGGTAGGGGAAAGAACACGGCTCTTGATCAACATGTACACTGGTACCATTTACCAGTGTACAAATGGTACCATCTGAAAGTATCTTCAATGTCTGTCCCATAATCAAAATTACCGGAAGGTTTACTAATATGTCCACACTTAATTCTTTTTTCACCAAGAAATATAGATTAAAACTCAGAAGAGACCTTTGCCTCCTGCCTCACTGGTCACAAATTGTTTCACTGAACGTTCACCAGACGCCGTTTGTTCCAGGCAGGTGCTGGAGGAGCTGCGGGAAGGATGGTCCCCCACAAGTGGCCTGTGCTCTCACAGTGACAGGCCAGTCATCAGTAGCGGCTTACGAGTGCAGGAAGGAGAAAAGATCTATTCTGGGTATCCTAGTGGCGTTCCTGGAAAATCATACTGATACCTTGTTAACATGATTTAAATGTATATATTTGTCCTCAGAATGACCTAAACCAGTGCTTCTAAAACTATTTGTGATGAAGGACCAGTTTTTTAAAATGCCTCGTCCATGTAGAATGATACTTCTGTAAAATATAATAAAATGAACTGGGAAAATTAAAGTTTTTTAAATCCCCAAATATGCCACAATATGATTATTTCAATAGATTCTTATATATTATTGTCTATTATTACTACTCTTTCCAATTGCTATGGAAGTTTCTAAGTGCTTACTCTCAGTGTCCGTATTGTCTCATCACAGACTTGTAAGACACAGTTTACCTACCGGCCCTGGTCTGCAGATCAGGCTTTAGGCAGCACGGATCTAAACCAGAGTCTTTTGTGCTTTATATAACCCAAGGCCTTTATGTTGCTTTGTGAATTGCAATCAAAGCAAGACACATATTTTTGCAGAGACTCTCCCTTGTTAGTGCACTGATAAATATTTCACAACCCAGTGCTCATCTTTTCCTTTCTTCAAACAAAATATTATTGTAGAATGAACATTGGATCCAAACAAATCCAGGTTTGAATCCCACATCTGTCACCTACTAGCGGTGTGACCTTTAGCAATGTAATTAACCACTCTAAGTTTTTTGCCATCTGTAAAACGGATGGTCAAATGACTTCCTCTCAAGATTGTGCTGAAGATTAAATATAATGTATAAAATGCATCTAGTTCTGGCTGCTGTGGCTCAGTGGATTGAGCACCAGCCTACTATCTGGAAGGTCGCAGTTTTGATTCCCCATCAGGGCACATACCTGGGTTGTGGGCCAGGTCCCCCATTGCGGGTGTGTGAGAGGCAACCTCTTGATCTTTCTTTCGCACATGTTTCCCTCCCTGTCTTTCTCCTTCCCTTTGCCTCTCTCTAAAAATAAGTAAATATAATCTTTTAAAAAATGCATCTAGAATGAAGTACCATAAATTTGTGATACCTGGAACTATTATAAAAGGTAGCTCATTGACTAGGCCCTCCTTGGAGGCAGGTCAAAGGTATAAAAAAAAAAAAAAAACCCTACCAAAAACAAAACAACAACAATAAAGCATCTCTTGTACATGCCCCAGCTCCTAGCGTAGTACCTGCAACAAATGCTTATGGAATAAAATAGAAATGAGAAGGAAAGGGAGGTGGAAACACAAGAAAAGAAAATGAAAGCATGGGTGGAAGGCAACGCCAGCAGTATTAAAGCAAGGTTTTTCTCCCTTTAATGAGTTCCAGGAAGTGTTTCATTATAGCTTGCAGAAATTGGAATGGATGCGACGTAAATTCCTTGGTTAGCTGCCAGTGAGGGTTCAAAGTAGGGTCACTATCTTTCATTTGGCATTGGACATCTTCTCTGGCGAATCCACACTGCAGTCATCGAACAATCTGTCAGTGGTCCTTATCGAGCAATATACCCAGCATTATGCTGGGGATGCAGAGCAGGATGCAGCACGGCTTTGGGACACATCTATTTAATTGGGGTTGGGGGGAGTGGATAATAAAGATAACATCACTTGATGGCATCATGAAAACTAGAAATTATCCATAGCTTTGGAAAGAGAAATAGTTAGTTAGCAGTCTCTCTTTAATGAACGAATTTTTAAAAAGCACATCAGTGGTTTCTAATATGTTGCTGAAGTTGAGTATCATTATTCAGAAGGTTGATCTAGTGGAGCAGAGCTTGCTTTGCAGACAGAAGTGGCTGTGGAGGCTAAGTGAGGTTATTTATATAACCTGCCACTGCTCAGGATGGCTGTTGGATGCTGCAGAGAACTGTTCCTGCTTGCAGATGACGCTCATTATTTTGGTGTGTGTTCTTGGAACGAGGTCTCTTCTAAAAGGCTGCTAACTGCCCACAGCTGTGATAGGACATGATCTTGGTCTTTGGCCTTTTGTGATGGCAGTGATGAAACCTGTAACTGGATATTAGTGTTCAATGATTCATTTGAAGACTACAGCTTTTTCTTTGCTCTTCTCTGGTAGGGAAAAATTGTCATTGAAGGGACCACATTTTGTTCTTCCAAAGAAAGAATCACCATTTTCAATGTTTTCTAGAAGTGTAGAACACAACATTCTTTTTCTTGCACTTACAAAAAAATGCTTTTCTGTGATCATTTAAAATACTTCACTTGGTATTTCCAGGAAGAGCAAGTAGTTTTTACTGAGGCTAACATAAAATATTCACCTATCAGCAATACTACAATGCTCTATGCCATGAGAATACTTAATATGGTAATTACTTCCCTAGATAGAATTGATAATGGCCATTTTTTTTTCTAAATTAATTCTCTTTTATTTCTAGGAATGAGTAAAAGAAAATATGTAGGCTACCAGGGTACTAAGGAATCAGTCTCCTACACAGAAATCTGATTTTCATCATGTTGAGTTTACGAAGTTCTTCAGTTTTACTGTAATTTTGATTTTCAAAAAAAAAAATGATAGTTTTTCAGTTCGATAAATCTTTCTAAAAACTAAATTCAAGTGACTAAGTCCCAGAAGCTGATAATTGTAAAGGTATTTAATAAAGGCCTTTTCCCTTCTGATGCATTAAACATTTGTAAGCATCAGGATCCTGCATGTATAATTAGTGATTTACAATGTAATGTCTCATCTTGAATATCTGCATAGTTCAGCCCATTATGACAAGACAGCAGGCAGAGCCTGACATTAGAAGAATCACACCACCCAGGCGAGAATGAATGAAATAACATTTTACTGTCCTTTGGTTTCCTCCTAACTCGGTGGGGCTTTGATTCCTGGTTTACATTTATAAGATTTATTATCATTCTATTTGCAATAAAAATACGTTCATTTTCCAAGGAGTGATACTCTAATTAAGAATTAAGGAAGAAATTACTGTAACACAGTGGAATGCAGAGCTTTAAGAGCTTTCAAAAAATTACCCATATAAAAAATTGGTTATTTAAGGCCGACGATGGATGTCCTTTTGTTCTGGCAAGATATAAGACAGAAAAATCACTCCTATAGTTATCTTCCTTTGTCAGTGATAAGCAAAGATGAAGATTAGGACCTATCTTGGCCACACCAGTCATCGTGAGTCATTTATGAAAACCTTGGAGCAGAATTTGGCTCTAGACAGGAACTGTGATGAGTCCCAGCTGGGTCCCTGAAACCACCTAGGGAAGCAGTGTCCTATGTTTAACACCATCTCCCAATTTTTTAATGCCATCTGGAGACTTAGATGACACCCTCTGGCTATGTCTCCAGCGATTCTCTCCTGAACTTTGGTCCTGATTTAAGACTTCAAAAATGAGACACATTCAGCTGAGACATGGGCTGGGCTGTTTCATTGTCCTCAGAAGCTGAAATACCATAAAGGGTCTATTTTCATGCTTTTGTTCCCTTATAATCTCTGCATACAAGGCCCTGGGGACCCCCACATCCCTTCAGCCACAGGTGCTACTCATTCCCTATCAAGCTTTTCTCGTTTAAAGATTTTATTTGCTTTTTTTAGAGAGAGGGAAAGGGAGGGAGAAAGAGATGAGGAGAAACATCAACATGTGAGGGATACGTGGTTGCCTCTCACACGCCCCCATCTGAGGGCCTGACCCACAACCCAGGCATGTGCCCTGACTGGGAATCAATCAAATTGGTGACCTTTCCGTCCGCAGGCCCGCGCTCTATCCACTGAGCCACACCAGCCAGGGCTCTTTGGATTCTCATTTATGCTAAGGTTCAAGTAACTGATAACAACCGAAAGCAATGGCTCTCACCCCAGGGTGCTCATCAGAATCACTGAGTAAAAGCCCATACGCATTCCTGATTAAGAATTACTGACCTTCCAATGAATCTTCATTTTAATAGCTTCAAAATCTGCAACTAAAGCCACTATGATCAACTGAAGAATGTTAAGCAGCTCTGAAGGAGAGCTGCAGAAAGCCAAGAATTCCCAGGAGATAGTGGGTGGAGGGCTTTGGCTCCAAATTCCTTGCCTATAAAACTACATTTTTTAACAATATTAAAAATTTTATAGTTTTTTTCTGACCAAAAAACCATGTGTCCTATACAGAAAACATGAAAAAATAGGACAAAAATTAAAAGTGTAAGACAGAACTGTTAACATTTTGACTTGCTTGCTTCCATTTGTGGACAATTATTTTTATTTTTTAATTTTATGTTTCAATTACAGTTTATATTCAATATGATTTTGTATCATTTTCAGGTGTACAGAGTAGCGGTTAGACTTTACAAAGGGATCCCCTGTATTTCAAGTACCCACCTGGCACCATACGTAGTTACTATAAAGCAATTATTTTTATGTTTTATTTTTTTTTACAATATTGGCCTTATCTTTTTATATTCTTTCCTGCCAGTAAACATTTCATTTTGTTTTTCTCTGTCCTTCTCTCTGTCTCTCTCTCTCAAACACACACACACAAGCACATACAAGTGCCTCTAATGTTTTATGTGCTCAATAAACTTGTACAGACTGAGTGAATTTGGTGACCCAGTTTTGGACCCCTTTCTGGGCATCTACAGAAACACAGTATCAAGGATTATAATGATTTCTATACCTTGCTTTTTCAGTTAGCTTCAAAAGATCATTTTTTTAGGATTACTGTGTAAAAATATAAAATAGAATTATTAAGTACAACTTGAATAGCTCTTTGCTCAGTCAAAATAACTCAATGGCAACTTTTAAATTAAAAAAAAAAATCTGTCTTCTACTCTGAATGAGTAAGCTCAGTTTGTGAGAGTGTCATCCGGATTTGCCAAGGTTGCGGGTTCCATCCGCAGCCAGGGCACACAGGAGAAGCAATCGATGGATGCAACAAATTGATCTCTCTCTCTCTCTCTCTTCCCCCTCACCACACAAGGTCAATTTTAAAAGGCAAAAATGTGTCACTTTGAATGCCCTTCAGCTGCTGCAACAATCAGGCTTAAGTTCGGTTGCAAATATCAGTAATCTCAAATAATAGCGGCTTAAACAAGCAGCAGCCCAGAGAGAGTGTAGGGCCGGTGCGGTGCTCCCTGTTTGACCAGAGGCTGAAGCTCCTTCTTCCTTTTTGCCCTCTCATCTTTTGTATGTAGCTTCTCTCCCTAACATCTACTCATGGTCAAGTATGACTATTAGAGTCCCACCTGTGACATCCGTATTCCAGGCAAGAAAAAAAGAAAGCAGAAAAGGGAAAAGAGCATCTTGTCTGAGCTTATGCCCTTTAGGGAGCAGTCCCAGAAGACACACCCATCAATTTCTGTTTACCGCTCACTTGAGCCCTAGCTTTAAGGGAAGCTGGGGACTGTGTGGCCATTTGTGAGTAAGAATATAATCAGAGTTCTGCTCATAAAAAAGTGGACAACAGATATTGTACAGGCAGCTAGCAGTCTCTCCTTCCACAGCAATGTCTGTTATGCAATTTAACAGTTCAGATGCTTTGGGCTACAAAAAACATAATACCTAACACGGGAGATTTTATCCTACAAACTAAGTCAGGGTAGTTCACAGTTGGTGCAGAAGCTCCAGGATGTTACCAAGGCCCAGGCACCTATTCTCCTCCCCCCGTACCATTCATACAATACCAACAATATCTTTCTTTATGGTCAAAAGATGGCTACATCGTGCCTCATGTTACAACATCCAAACATGAAAAAGGACAAGTTCTCCTTTGCTCCCTTCGGGGAAGACACCTCTGAGTTGACTCATTGGGCATCCCTGCCCAAGTTGAAACCAATCATTAGCAAGAGTAATGGAATTAAACGGATTGGTTTACAGAGACACGTCAGAGATTTCCTCCTGGGGCTGAGGTTGTTGGGAGGTCAATGCTTGGACGAAATTAGGGCCCCACCACCAGGGAAGAAAGGAGGCACGGTAGCCAGGGCAGTGGGAAGATGGGCTGTGGAGGGACCGAGGTTTGTGTCTGTCACACTTACTCTGTTTCGCAGAACACAGTGATTCACCACCGTTCTCTGAGTAACACATACTTAGGAAATTCTGGGACACCTCACTTGTTACTTAAGCATTTTCTTTCAAAAGGGCAAAATACAAGCCTGGAGCAGGGAGTGAGTCATTGAACATTGACACAGAGGCCCACACTTTCTCTTCCTATAGTCGTAGAAAAATAAAAGGAAAGTCACCTTTTGATGACTAGTATCAGTACTCATTGAGTGTCAGACTTTTAGCATTACAATGGCATTGAGGGAAAGGAGATAAAACAGTTCCAATAATTCTAAAATTCAAATAATGTGAAATAATTTGTGTTTCTTCCACATAAATGAAAATACATTTATATTGGTTGTTCCACTTAAACTGCTAAGGACATTAACCTGTTAATGTAAAGTTATCCTTTATCCCCCACCTGATAGTAACGTCATTTCTGTGCCCCCACCCCCTACCCAAATAAACCAACCCAGCCTTGGATGTTGAAGTTTTGAATTTTCTTAGCTCCAAGAAGAAATATTTGACCTAAATTCTCAAAACTTAGGCCCACAGGGGTTTGAGACATGGACATCCTGGATTAGGGAAAGGGATCTGGAGGTTCAGGGAGAAACATGTGAACCCACACAGAAGAGTTCAATTCCTTGAGATGGAGCAGGTGGGAGGCAGGATGGCGTGTCCTACATGACATGCGATCCACCACCCAGCATTCTGGAGGGGCCTGGTCACCTATCTGATGGAATACCAGCATGGATGCTGCTGTGGATACCAAACCTCTAGCACTGGATTGTAGAGCAGGCTCTGGCCAATAGATTTCTGTGGTGGCATTCTTGGATTTCACCCCAACCCTGGTGTCTGGTGGCAGATCACGTAGTTGAAGAAGCATCAGGAAAGACGGCGATTATCATGTAATCAGGGCCCTCCTTATTTTCCTAGAAACAAGTAAGTTCTTGTACTCTTATGATCCGATGGGGACAGGGAGGGAGTCTCTAAGTGACAAAGACTGGTAGTGTTTATCCGATATTCATCCTTTCTTACTAACAAAACAGCCATAATGTCGGAGGCAGTATACCTGCCTTACAACTTCTTTTCCTAGTCTTTCCCACATGTGTGACCAAGGGGTATATAAAGAAGTTAAGAAGCATTTTGGAAAAAGTTCCTTTGCTCTTTGGACTTTCCCTTCTTCCTGTTAGGTATGAATATTATCACATCTGGCTCTGGCCGGTGTGGCTCAGTTGGTTGGAATGTCATCCCGGAACCAAAGGGTTGCCAGTTCAATTCCCAGTCTGGGCACATGCCTAGGTTGCATGTTCGATCTTGGTTTGGGCACATACAGGAGGCAACCAATCAATGTTTCTCTCTCACATCGACGTTTCTCTCTCTCCCTTCCCCCTCCTTTCCTCTCTCTGTAAAAACAATGAAAAAAATGTCCTCGGGTGAGGATTAAAAAAACAACAAGGAATCACATCTGGAGGTCCAACCGCCATCTTTTAACTGGTAGAATGGAAATCACTCATTGAAGATTGCAGAACAGAAATACAGGAAGTGCCTTGGTTCCTGGTGACTTCCTAGAGCACCTGTACCAGCTCAGGGCTGCCTCCATCAGAACCCTACTGGAGAAATGAATCTTTATCTATGTTAGCCTTGTAGCTGGGTCTCATGGGCAGAACAGATAACCTCCTAACCATATAACTGTCACAATAGCCTTGGAAGTATTATTATGACTGATCCCATTTGTTTTACATGATGAGGGACTGATAAATCATAGAGTCAGAATTCAAACACTTTTGTCTAGCTCTAAAGCACATACTTTTAATTATCAAGCTATCTGGTAAATCAAGCTGGGACAGACCAGCTTAGAAGGGGGTAGGAGTGGGAGAGGGGCAGTGCAACAGACCGGAGCCAGGACCAGGTAACCAGAAACCAGTGGGAAGAACACGTGGAGGAGTGCTTGTGTGTACAACGCCCAAGAAATACAATCACGCTGATGTGTGCTGCCCCATCTGCTTTTTAGACCTGATTGTTGCACTTGAAGTATTTCTGAGCTGGAAACCTGAAGCCAAAATTAGAAATATGCCTAGTACTTAGTCAACTAATTGAGTTAATGTAGATGCCAATCCTGATAAGTCGAATCCCAGAGAAGGAATTTTTATTCGAATTAACTAGTTTAATTGTCTGAGAAATCCAAATTGACCAAATAATTGCAAGTTAATCCTTTCATGTATTGCTGGGTAGATTCTCCTGTCCTGATTGGATATGTGCTATTTGTATCCTCGGAGTTCTTGCCTCTTTGGAACAGGCATGGCTCCTTGCACCGGTGTGGAGTCCAAACGTCAGGGGACATTTAGCAATGTCTGGAGACATTTTGGGTTGTCACAACTGGGTGATGTGATCAGCAGCTGAGTGGGTAGAGTCAGGGATGCTGCTAAATGTCCTGCAATGCACGGGACACTGCGCTGCAGCAAGGGGTCAGTTCACCAGGCCACCGTGTCAACAGAGTCGGCATTGAGAAACTATGTTCTAGTCAAACAGTGCTTAGTGAAGGCAGAATTGGGCACTTTAACCTGTTAATGACAGTCCAATCAGTTATTTCAGGCTCCAGAGCAATATTTATTGAATTAAGCAGGTAACTGATCATGCTTTATTTCACTTTTTCCATTGTAGATGCAGCCAGAAGTTAGCTGAGAGGTTTCTAAAATCCTTCTTCCTTTCTGTTTCAAGTCTTCATGTTTACTGGAAGGTCATTAAGTGGCTTTGCTTTTGAAGTCCATTTATTACTTCTAAATCTAGTGCAGTCTATTTAGTCTTTCTTAATGCTGTCTAGTGAAACATTAATGAGGAGCTCACCCACAGTCATAGAATTTGTCTGATTACCTCATTAATTTTTAATGAGTTTGCTGCTTACACTTCAGGATAACATAACAGAAATTGGATAATGTAATTCTTTCTGGGTGGAGTGCCCCTAAATTTGGCTCTAAATTATTAATCATGTAGGCTGAGGACATTAAAGAGTTTTTTGCTCATAAATTTACCTAAATCTTTAACTGCATAATTTCATCAGTGTATTCTGTTCCCAGAAATTTCTTTTAATCAATAATTGTACCTGAAAATATCCAATTTTCTTCAGGGTGAAGTTGTCAGAATTCAAAATCTGAGAAATTAAGCTTCATCATAAGATCCAAACTTGCGCCTACCATTAAGAAGCATTATAATCACAGTTTCTTAAGAAGAAAAGTAAATCATTATTTTAAATATCAATTTATGGCTTCTGGAATCCAGAATATATCTTTAATTCAATCTACTTCTGTACCTAGGTCATCTAAGTTTATTATAGATTGCTTGAAAATTCTCATTATGGACTTGGGGCATAAAATTTCATTAATATTCTACTAGTTTTGCAGTTATTGAATAATCTGAGTCCCAAGGGAGCAATGATTATAAAATTACTCGGCCAATAAAAGTTTATTTTACGATTGGAAACATCTCAGTACAATAAAGATTAAGTCAGTTGTTCTAGTCAATACACCTAGAACTTCTGCACCCCAGCCCTTTCCTAAGAACGGCAGCAATGATTTCTTTCCAATCGAGCAAGCCTAGTAACGTAGTTCAGACCGTAAAGGTTATGAAGATTCCTGTGTAACCCTGACTCTACCAGTCCTAAGAACCCCATGCCAAAAAACAACAACAAACTGATTTCTGTGCATTTAGGGGAGCTATAAATCAATTCAGGCTGCGTTCATGTGCTTAGCGTAGTCATTATAAAACATCACAAAAGAGGCATTCTACTGAGTTAATCAGCCGCAGCTCAACAACCCAGGAGGACAGTGAGGGTGACCAATACTTCCCAGCCTCGCTAATGCAACCATCACTTCTTGCAGCCAAAGCCCACTGGTCTGACGGAAAGCTGGAGCAGTAAAGGTGCAGGGAGTGCTTTGCTGCATGGCATTAGTGGAGCCACAAAAAATGAGACAGTTCAGCAGGTCGTTTTGGTCATGCAGATCAAATCGTTGGGGTTCCAGGGGACCAAACAGTCATACCGTTTTTGCTGCATCCATTGTGAAATAGACACAGAAGTCAAATGGAGATCTACATAGGAATTTTTTTTGCTAGTGAAGCTGGACTAGAATAAGCTGGTTGAACCTATGACAAAGTCAGACTTCCTGCTCTTTCCTGAGATACCCTCTGCAGGGTGGGGCGGCCCTGGTGCTTGTCACCTGAGGTGAAGAAAGTGCATGTCCTTTGGACAGGCTAGTTGAAAAGAGATGGATGTCAACAGCTTAACATTCTTCTGAAAACCCCACCACAGGAAGAAGCCAGCAAAAGAGGGAAGGCAGAAACTTCCACCCATATTTCCAAGAGCCCAGACATTCCCAGTTTATGAGTCAAGACTGGAAAGCCAGGAGAAGGAGAAAATGATCCTCAGCTACCCCAAAACCTCATTGCTTTGTAACAAGGGACTTCATTTTTCAGTGTTTAGTAGTCAGGCTTTAAGTACGGAAATAGAAATAGTCTTTATCCTTCAACTGGACTTTGCTTGTGAGGTCATTTGAAATACACGATTGAATTGATGGCTCAGACGATACTGGAAAAAATATTCAATTTCATCAATCTGTGCTTTTGTCTTTTAGGTATGACTCGATTTTATTAACTTGAATCACTGAGTACATCTGCAGTGTCTCTTGCCTTTGATGACAAAGTTAAGATTAAACACTGAAATAACCGTGTGGGAAAGGAAGCTCGGAAATCCTCTTGAACAGTGGTTCTCAACTCTGGCTGCACCTTAGAATCACCTGATAAGCTTTAAAAAACATGAATAATGGGTCTAAGGTGTGGCTCAGACATTGGTATTTGTAGAATCCCCATCAGGCCCTCCTAATGTGTAAAAGGAGCTCTCCGTCTGACAGATGCAGCCCCTAGCCAAGGGCTGTGTGTGCTCCGACTGCTCTCTGCCCCCACCTTCTCAGCGGGGCTTTTTCATCAGTATAAATCACACAAGTGCTCACAGTGGCCCTCCTCTGTAGATGCGGAGAGTGAAGTCCTGAGATGCTGAGTAAGTCTGGAAGTAGAAGGGCAACCGAATCAAGGAGAGCCACAAAAATACTGAATAAGAAGCAACAAACCGGGGCTTGGGGTGTGGGTGTTGATCCTGAAAGACTCCACTGTCTGGGTCTCTGTGCTCTCCTTCCTAAAAAGTGTCATGGGAGTGTTTGAGTCTCTGCTCTAGCTCTAGGGAACTGTAGAGCTGATTTTGTTCAATCTCATCCAAGTACCAGTATGGGGAGTATATTAGATTAAGAACTAGTTTTGTAGTTCCACAGGAGGTGGTAAACCAGCTTTTCCTTCCAAAATAAGTGGCCTTATGTTTAAAGACCAGATTCACAGTGCAAGAATAAAAACAAAGCCAGCTTTATTACAGACTCTCATCCCCCAAAGACCCAATGGGAAAGAAAGGAGAGGATTCCTGGCCAGAGAGGAGCTGTAAGGAGTATAGAATCTCATTCCTCCTGGCAGGATTTTGGGCCTTGCTCAAGATGGAAAGGGTGTGTGGGGCAGTTCTACTTCTTCAGGGTCTATGGGGATACTGGCTCCTTCTTTGCTCAAGAAGAGTGGGAACAGAACTTCATTCTTTTGACAGAGCTTAGTAAACACAGTACTGGAAATTGGACTGTTGCTTAACCAAAATTTAGCGTGCATCATCAGAAAGATTTAAAGGGAGTGTGAAAACCCAGATTGCTGACCTCCAAGCCCCAGAGTTTCTGATTTAGTAGGTCTAAGATGGAGCCTGGGAATTTGCTGTTTCTACGGGTGTGGGGACAGCACTGTGAGAACTGCTGCTTTGGGCAACCTTAGAGCCACCACGGTCTCCTCTAATAAAGTGGTTGCAGTGCCTTTGGGCCACTAATATCCTTCTGAAAACTGAATCCACTTGTGTGTTTTGTGAAAGATATGCCTGCACTTTAGATTTTATCAGGATTAATATACAGTGTTGTTAACGAGAGATGAATTTGTCATTCCATTAAGCTACAAACACAAAAGAGAAAACCCCCACAAAAGTTGACCTTAAATTTGACAGATTAATAGTGCAGATAAAGATCACATTGAGATTTACTTCTGCGAATCTTCTCTGATAGTTTTAAAAGATCCATATGGTGGCTATTAGTATTGAGATATATGCCCTTTTCTCCACTTGCAGTCAAGAGACTATTGAAATTTTTGCTGTTATAAATAATGCCTCAATGAACAAATGTAAGTATAATATTTTTCCCAGCACTTTGGATTGCAAATACAGCTCCTGTCATACTGAGTGAAATTATACTTCGTGCCTGCACTGTGTTAGCCTGGGTTCTCCAGAGAAACAGAACCAATGGGACGTAAAGGGAGATTTTTTATGAGGAATTGGCTCAGGCAATAATGGAGACAGAGAAGTCCCGCAACAAGCTGAAGGCCCAGGAAGGTCAGTGGTGTGATTCAATCAGCATCTGAAGGCTTGGAAACCAGGGAGCTGATGATGCAACCGACTCCCAGTCTGAGGACAGGAGAAGATGAATGTGATGTCCCAGCTCAAGCAATGATGCGGAAAGGAGGGACATATTCCTCCTCCCTCCAGCTTTTGTTCTGTTTGGTCCTCAACAGATTAGAGGATGCCCAGCCACACTGGGAAGGGCCATCTGCCTTACTAAGTCTACTGATTCCGATGCTCATCTTAACCAAAAACACCCTCATAAATATACCCAGGAATAAGGGTTAACCAGGTGTCTGGGCATCCACTGATCCAGGCAAGAGGACACAAAATTAACTATGTCACATGGACATTTAAACAATTCTCTTCTAAGGAAGTGGTTCTAACCATCCCTCCCTCCAACGTGCCGCCCTGGAGACTCGTTTGACTGTGGTTACACTAAACATTGACTCATCCAAACAGTATTTATTGAGCACGTACTGTAGTTCTGTGCTAGATGCTGGGGATACAGTGGTGGACAAGACAATCGTGGTTCTTCGTTTTGGGGAGCGTACATGTGTAAGTGAGATGAAGATGAGAGAGAGAGCAAGACTGGGGTAGATCGAGTAACTGTAAGTGATGACACCTACCGTGAAGGAAGAAATGAGCAGCTGAGTGGTCACCAGGTAAGGTCTCTCCAAGGGGTCATTTAAACTGAAACTGACTACAGGGAGTAGCCAGCCATCCTACTGAAGATAGAACATTCTAACTGAAGGAACTGCATGTGCAAAGGCCCTATGGTGGGAAACAGTTGCAGGTAGAGAGTCTGAAGGAAGAACAGTGAGGCTAGAACCAAGGAACAGTGGAGAGAGGGGCAGAGTTCATAGTAAAAATGCTCTGTAAGCCCTTGTAAAAAGTTGGGCTTTGATTGTCAGTGAAGTGAATGGTTTTAAGCAGGGGAGTTATATAATCAGATTTTTGTTTTAAGGTCACTTTTGCTGAATGCAGAATGAATTAGAGGAGGCAGTGTGGAAGTGCAGACACCAATGAGAAGATCATTATGGTGTCCAGGCAAATGGCAGCAAAAACTGGACTATGGGAGCTTATGGAGGTGGTGAGTACAGAACAGGTGTTGAGTAAAGGAAATGTATTTAGAGCTAAACTCTTGGGATTTCCTGATATATAAGAGGGAAGAATCAAGGATGACTTGGATTTCTGGCTTGAAAAAGAGAGGGAGTCATTCTGTAATTTACAGGCTCATGTCAGCCTTGGAAAGCAAGGAGAAGATTGCCCAAGAGACAAACGAAGTGGCGATCCCAGAGTGGTTTTCCAGGCTCCCCCTCCAAGGAAGGCTGCCAAGGGGGAGACAAGGCAGGAACACCCAGTATTCCCTTCTATCTCCACCATCTCTTTCCTTTGGAATTCTCCCCAAATCAGGCTACAGTGCCCAGTAGTCTCCCCAGTTACCTAACTCTCAGGACCACAGCCTTCATCGCCCCCACCCCAACCTCTGTCTACTTTTTCTTGCTACTTCTGTAGCTCTTAAGGATTTTATTGTTAATTACAAAGGGAAAACACATAGTTATTAAGAACTTGTAAAGTTCCAATTCCTGGTTCCTTTCCTCCATTCAGTCATGGTAAATAGAAGTCCAGGTGAGTTCCCTGCTTTTGAGATTATACTTCTAAGAGGAGATATCACTAACTTCTCCATCTTAAATCCTCTTGTCTTTAAACTTCCCCTTGGATGTCGGTCCTAGATAGACTGTTTTCTCCTGGAATGCATCACCCCATACACCGTGGGCTTATGAAGCCATTAGGTGCCTGTCCTGTCTTAGATGTGTGTATTATTTCCCTAGGGCCACCATAACAAGTTACCATAAACTGGGTGGTTTTACACAAAGAAAACTTATTCTCTCACAGCTGTGAAGACTAGAAGTCCCAAATTATGATGCCGGCAGGGCCATGTTCCCTACAGAGTCCCTGGGGGAGGACTGTTCCTCGCTTCTTCCAGCTTCGGAGAGCCTCAGTGTTCATTGGCTTGTAACAGCATAGCTCCAATCTCGCCTCCATCTTCACCTGTGGTCTTCCCTCCGTATCTGTCTGTGTCCACATCTCCTTCTTTCTTATAAAATGCCAGCTATATTGGATTGAGGGCCTGCCCTATTCCAGTGTGAACTCATTGTAACAACTAATCACATCTGCAATGACTCTTTTTCCAAATCAAATCCCATTTTGAGGAACTGGAAGGCTAGAGTTTCAACATATCTTTTAGGGGGGACCAATTCAACCCATAACTACAGTGCAGTTTGCATTTCTTTTAATTACAGACCATATGACATCTTATCTCTAGAATTTTTTACCTACCACCCATAGCAGACCCGTTGGGGAATTCCTACCATCCTAGCCTGGTGGCCTCAGAAACTCCATGAGGTTCCAGAGGTGATAACACCTGTGTAACTCACCTCATGCTGTCATGTAATCAGGGTACCTGCTTAATATTTTTAATATAAAAAATAGTCATTGGACATGATGTTTGTGTGGGTTTTCTTTGTGAATGTTTTCCATATATGCAGGCTACTTGAGAAATAAAGGTATCAGACACTTGCTTGGAAAGAATGCAATAAGCTGGAGGTATGGGGGTGGGAAACAGGAGTTTTACAATTCAGACATGGGGTGGCACCCACCCAGGACTACAATAAGAAGGCAATTATAAAGGCCCCATCGGTGATGAGCGCTTCGATGGCATTGCTGGTATTGTCTCTGACAAGAGAGTTGTACATCCCTGATGGACCAAACCCTCCTCCGTCCCAATTACTTAGGTACCTATCATATTTTCAGTCTGATTAATATCTATTCTTACTGCTATGGGAACCATTGGGTCCTGCTAAGGTACTTACTAATCTCTGCTCGGCTCTATTAGGAATTCATTTATAGCTTCAACTCGGAGAAGGCAACTTCATTTCCATGATTTTGAGAGAGGCAGTGACAGCCACACTAAAGATATTTTGTTTACCTTCCATTTCTTTGCCATCAAAGGAGCAGAGACAGCATGTTCTGATGGATCAGAAGGAAGGGAGGTACAGGTCCCAGCAAAGGGGCTGCCTTGTTGGGACAGTGCACTGCAAAAGCTCAGGAATGTGGGGAGCTGATAGGAAGCCGCTACGGAAACAAGAGTGAAGAGAGAGTGAAAGCCAGCCTTGACTTGCAGTTTTCTCCCAGAGCCAATTCCCACAGTGTCCTTCTGACTCTTCACAAAGAGCAGTCAGTGAAAACAGATGACAATGATTTTTTTTTTTCTTGTAAAGCTGGGCTCGATTTGAGACAGAATATTAACGACAAGAGGCTCAACATCTCATTACCAAGCCCTGTGGGCATATAGTCCCCAGAAAAGGTAAATATTTGAATAGATGATGATAATTTGTATGATAATTTGTAGTCAGCGTTCCACCTGCATTTTCATTGAGTATTTTATTTTAAACTAGTGCTTCTGTGTGAGATTTGCAATAATTATATACATACGTATGTTTTGAATTCTGAACTCAGGATTTGAAGATCAGTCAGCCCAAACATGCCTTCAGACAAGAGCAGCCTTCTTATTGATTTACGCAGGACAGGGAAAACAACGTCTTAGGTCCTTTCCCTTTTCTCTTTCAGTTCACTGAGTGAGTATAGATTAAGGCTTACGGGGGCTTTTCTCAAAATTTTGCTTGAAGGTGAACCCGAGGTTGCCTTAATAGCTATCAAACCCTTATTGTTTTAGAAAACTTTCCCCAATTTTCTGTTTGAACTTCTGTCTTTGGAGGAGCCTTAACCTCCTTTTGACTTCTAATTAGCTTTTCTTCAATAACAAGAGTTCAGTGGGAAGTGAAGGGTCAGAGAGGTTGCCTGGGGCACACAGGTCGAAGAAGTAATAATGGTTCTCTTCCTCTAAAGAAATCCCGGGAGTTAATGTTGTTGTCTTTCCAGTGTTTTTAGGAACCGAGGCTCCCAAAGAAGGTACTGACACACAGGAGCGAACACAATTCCCAGATGGGCCCTCGGTGGATTCCTGTGGATCCAGGCACCGATAGCCTCACGGATTTGTCTGCAGCGACGGCTCTTACAAGACGAATTATTCTAACATGGACTCTTCACAGGCAGCCTGTTAGCGATCCTTCCAAATCCCTGCAGTCAGTGCGTTCTGGAGCCCAGTGCTTTCCATTAGGTGGGGAAACTTTCCTCCAGTGGAAAGGGAGTCTTCCACTCGTTTGGACGTGGGATAAAGATGAGTGGCAGAAGATACACTCTCTCAAAAGTCTTCGTTCCAAAGAAGTTGTTTGCTCCATTTTCGCATTGCGGAAAGACCCAATCAAGTGACTTTTAAAAATAAAAATCAGTCTATTCTCAAAGATAAATTTATTTATCTGTTGATTTAGTCAACAAATATTTACATGATGTCAGTGTGTATATGCCAGGAAAAGATACCAGGTATAAAGAATAACTAATTCTCATAGAGCTCACATTCTAGTGACTAAGATGAATAATAACATAATAAGCAGCCGAAGACACAGGCAAACCCAGCAGTTTCCAATAGTGGTAGGTTTTTGTTTTTGTTGTTTTTTAAGAGATGAATAGGATAACTGGAGGGAAACTGGAGAAAAAACTTTATCCAGGGTGATGCAGAGTTGTCCAACCTGCAGCCCACAGGCCGCATGCAGCCCAGGCTGACTGTGAATGCAGCCCAACACAAAATTGTAACTTTACTTCAAACATTATGAGATTTTTGTGTGTGTTTACGCATCTCAATATATTTAATGTGTGGCCCAAGAAAACTCTTCTTCCTCCAGTGTGGCCCAGAGATGCCAAAAGATTGGACACCCCTGATAGGACTTTACTGAGGTGATGTTTTCGTTGTAACTGGAAAGATCAGGAGACATTCATAAGTGAAGGAGGGGTCTTCTATGCAGAGGGACTATGAAGAGCACAGATCTTGAAGCCAGCAAGAGCAGAAGTGGAATTTTTGAACATGAAAGAGCCAGCATGTCTGACTGAATGTTAGCCGAGAATAGAGAAGTAGATGGGAGCTTTATTGTGGGAGACCTGAAAACCCTGGTCAAGAATTTGGATTTTTCTAAGGCTTGAGGAGCCATCGGGGAGGGATTTCAGTCATGTGAGTCACATGGTCATACTGAAAGGTGATCTGCTCAATAAATGTATCCGTTGACCAAAACCTTGTTTTTTAAAAGTCACTTATAATGTTTAGAGCAACACGAAATGTGTTTTACCAGCCCATTTTTTGTAGCATCTCAAACTGAGTACAATAACTGTAATGGCTTGTGAAGGTTCCTGTGATGTTCAATGTGGCTGGTTCTGTTTTGTCTCTGTAGCAGCATATTAAGGAATGGTCAGGTAGTCCCTCTGGATTGCACAGTGGGTTAGTCTTCTGTGAGTACATTTACTATCAAAAGTCAACTATAACCAACACCTTCACATTTCAATTAGGAATTTTTATGTGTGTACTGTTTTCCAGTTCTTTTTAATGTCATTTTAAAAGGATGGTTTTCTGTTTTTCTAATATTTTAACACTTTTAAGAGGCTTTCTCTACATTTTCAAGTAACAAGTCAATGTTTGTCATTTTTAGCTATTCATAGCTTGAATTTATTGTGTGATGCAATTGTTCTTGTCACTTTCTCTTTCATTCCTTGATTTGGCCTTTTTAAGATTTTTAACCCTTTTTAAAATTCTTTCTTTACTAGACAGTTTCATTTTTATGGTTCAGGTACTCAAGTTTGACGTGTTAACTGTACAGTACATTATGCTAACCCCTTCAGGCTTTCTTTCCACTGAGTTGAATAATTTTCCTTTTTCAGACTGAAAAAAATAAAAGACTTTCTGCAAACTGCTACCAAGTTTATATATACAATTTTTCTTGGCTAGAAAAAAACCTTTAGCACTTAATGCATGGTAGGATTGTACAAGCTACTTCTCATTTGTTTGGAACTCTTTAATGCTAATTTCATGCTTAAAAAGTAAGAATATTGAATTAATTTTTTTAAAGAAACAAGTTTTTTGATAAATCGATAAATTCGATACATTTGGAGACTTCTTCACTAGGCAAATTATCATTGGGAGAACTGAGTTTTCTATAAACTGGCATTTGGCAAATTGATTTTAAGATAACTCACCCAAAAGTGATTCAATTGCCATTAAACAAGGAAAAACACTGACATAAATGTGGAAAATGTATATTGAATTCAAACCTCTACCTTTTGAGTCAAACACAACCTGCTTAGAGAAATCAATTGATAACTTTTTAAAGGTTTCCATCATCAAAGTTACAGAAAACCTTGAAGTTCACTCACAACCACACACCTCTTGGTGTGCGGTTTTATCAAACTTATAAAATGGCATGATTTTCTGCTAGACTTTCAGGGCAGACTTTTCAAATGCTTACCTTTCATAAATAATTCTTTATGAGGATGGAAATTCAATTACTAAGAAGAATAGACAGCTTCAATACAACAGAGACATGCATTTATGAGTGCTGCTCATTAAATGTCTTCCTGGATTTTTTCCTGGTACACTACCGGATGAGTACCCAAAATGATGTTACAATTGTGGGATTTTATGATTTAAAAGTAATTTAAAAATCAATCCCCTTTGCCATTTACTCTAAAAAAAAAACAAAACAAACCTCACTTTCTTTGTATTGTTTTGAAATGTGGTCAAAGTAAAAAGGCTTCCTTGACCCCAGCATCCTCCAAGTCAGAGGTTATACCTTCCTCTCAAGTTCCATTTTATGAAGATGGCGAGTGTTTTTGGTAGGTGCTTTCTCCCTTTTTTCCATCTTTCTTTCTGGAGCAATGCTACAAAGCTGCTTTTGAATTTTTGTCCACCTTCTGTTCTGCATCTTGCTCAGATCTCTCAATCCTTTCTTGTTCTTGTCTTTATTTCACTTTTTCTTACTGTTCAAAGGGCAGTGTAAAAATCAAAATGAGTATATTTTTTTAAAAAAGGATGAGCAGTATCAATTCTACAGAGGAAGCAAATGTGCTTGAATTTCCCACCCAGGATAAAGCAAAATGACATACATCTTTGCATTACAGATACTTTTGCTTAGAAGGCAAACATTTCCTTTAAATGGATGACTTCAAATTTCTCATTATTGTTTTTACAATTTTATTTGGGCAACACAGGGTTTCTGTTGATGTCGTTTTGCCTGAATGAGTACACTGGTTCCATGGTCAGCTAAATAATGGCCTCCCTAAGGATGGCCCTATCTTATCCCTGGAGCCTGTGGACTTGAAACTTAGATGGCAGCAGGATTTTACAGGTGTGATTAAGTTAAGGAGTTTGAGATGCTGAGATTATTTGGATTATCCAGGCGGGCCCAATGTAATCACAAGGGTCCTTAAAAAAAAAAGACTAAATTCAGAGGAGGAGCCATGACAATATAAGTGGAGCTTGGAGTGATGATGTTTCTGGAAGGGAGCCATAAGCCAAGGAATGCAAGTGACTTTTCATAACTAGAAAAGTCAAGAAAGAAGATCCGCCTTGAGGGCCCCCAGAAGGAATGCAGCCCTGTGGACCTGATAGTTACTTCTGACCTTCAGACCACGAGATAAAAACTTTGCGTTGTTTCAAGCCCCAGAACTAATACAGCTGGAACGTAAAAGGGACTTTCACGTTGGAATTCTTTTAAATAGGTAAGGTTTCTTTCAAGAAATAGTTTTATATTATTATTATTATTATTATTATTATTATTATTATTATTATTATTTTGAGGACATCAAATCAACTCCTCCATAGTCATTCCTCATCATTTCTCTTCCCTTTGGGAATTTCGGGTTCCAAGGGAAACAGTACAATCTTCGAACAACTGAGCAAAGTTAGGTAGACTCTGAAAAGGTGCCCAAGCTGAAAGCTCTGGCCCAGAGCTCAAGCATATAAAAGGCCTGAGGCTTCAGGTAATGGCAGATCTGAGAGCTCAAATTATGTCGTTAGGCTGTTTTCTCTCCCCATCTCTCCAACAAGCTGTCTTTCCAGTGTCGGGTATAATGGTCACGGAGACACATCAATCCAGGACACATCCATCTAATTCAGGACCCTTCTGAGGAAGAACACAGGGTAACGTGGCAAAAAGGCTCGGAGGACTCTTAGGTGTGTGATCCACCTCGAATAACAGTAAGCGGGATCCCATCGCAGAAGCTAGGGCAACGCCGTACTCTGATTGGCTAGTCTGGGCGATGTGCCTGCAGTACCCCTGTGTCAGGAAGTTGGGTTGCCCAACAAAACCTCGCCGAAACAAGAGAGTTAAAAGTTAATTATCGATGAGAAGCAGAGATTTAAAAAAAAAACACATGATTTGGGAGGGAGAGAGAGAAGGGAAGGAAGAGGCTTTGAATTCTTATGACTTTCTAGTTCTTAGATGCAGTTCTTCATGAGACCTAGCTACGTTGCCTGCTCTTGTTTTCCATGAGCTACTCTGTTAGGCTTCCGATAAACTTTGCCCTTTTCTTAAGATTATTTATATTCTTGGCATTCAAATGATTCCTGATGAAGGAAGATCAAAATAATGCATCCTTAATGAACTGATGTACGAGCTAATGTTTTATTGATAGCACAGACAGGCGTTGTGTAATGTTTAGGGTACGTTCTGATGAATGCATGGTAAGGTGATTTTGTCATTGTGTGAGCACCATAGAGTGCACTTACACAAACCTGGTTGTTAAAGCCTCCTATGCCTTGTGACTTCACAGCATCCTCTTCGTTTAGCTCCAACCCCCAGACGCCTGCTTCTGGCCCTTGCTCCCTGTCTCGAGCTATTTCCTGGTCCCACATCTTTATTCTCCCTGTTCATGTGGCGATAAAGAGACACAGAGGGAAGGGAAGGGAGTCTGTGTGTGTGAGTGTACATATGGGTGCGTGTGTGCAGAGGTGACGGAACAGCAGCTTCTGGCCTGCCCATTCCTGCAGACAGCTGGTTGAGCCTCCTCCGTCATTTCAACCACCCAGAGCCAGCAGTAAATCCAACATTGTAGTGGAGCCCAGTCTTTTCTTTTGGCATTGCAAACTCTGTAATTTTATGGCACCACCCTTGTATATGGGGTCTGTCCTTGACCAAAATGTCATAATGAGGCACATGACTATAGCATTATTGATACCTATAGTGGGATCTTTCCTCCAGGAATAGCCCCCTGCTTTTCTTTGTTTCCACACTCTCAGTACCTGTGTTTTGGATGGGCCTGGCCAAACCCAAGTGCAGGGCTGCAATATGTGACTCAGGCCTTGCCAATTTTACTTTCCACCCCCTTGGCCACAGTTCCAGGATGGGCAGGTGATCTAAGGCCTGGGACTTTTGTGGTAACTGTTGAGAGTGATTTTTTCTGCTGAAGTTGGACCTGTGAGGTTATGAGAGCTGGCTATCCATCTTACCACCATGAAGAAAAAGCCTGCCTGGGAATGAAGGGAAGTAGGTGAAGGAAGGGAGAAGGTAAGACCCTCCTTGAACCTTGATGACGTAGCTGGAGCGCTTGGATGTAGCTATGCCTAGCTGACTCCTTGACTTTACCGCTATGCCAGCCAAGAAATCCCCCTCTTTTCTTATGTTAGGTTGAAGTTACTTACCACATAAAACGTTCTTATCCGTATTTTAACCTACTCATATATATTTCAGCCATGATCTCAGTTACATTTGCATCAATTATTTATTGTGGTGCCACAAATCACCCCTAAACATAGTGTCTTAAAATGGCAATGATTTTTTATTTTTGTGAATTTGTGGATTTGGTGGGCAAGTCTTCTGTGGGTCCCATGTCAGTTCACCCATGCAGGTGCGTTCCATGGGGTTGTCCCTCGTCAGGGAGGCTGGATTGGGCTTCTTTCTGTGGCAGACTCAGGGTCAAGCCCCCATATACAAAGCATATCAAGCTTCTGTTTGTATCATGCGTGTAGATGGCCCATTGGCCAGAGCAAATCTTGTGACTAAGCCCAGACTCATTGTGTGAAGGGACCAAAATAGCACAGTTATCTGGATGATTCATTGATAGGACATTAATGCAACAATTTGCCAAACCCCTGAGCGCTTCAGAGCACTTTCAGGTACGTTAACTTATCTGAGCACCTAACTACCCTGTAAAATCCTCAAAATCAGTATCATTATTGTATCAGTCAGTGTCCAGTCAGGACATAGAAACACCATGAGAAATTTGAACAGGAAAAACAAAGGTAAGATAAAGAATTATTACCTGGTAATTAGGGAATTAGCATCCAGGAGGAGATAAAGAAGAACTCTGAAGAATAACAAAGAAGGGCTGTGATAGGAAACTTGGAAGAGAGGCTGGGATTCAGACCTCGCGGTGGGGTGGGGATCGATGCCTGCTGCCCACTGGATGGTGGAGAAGTTTGCTGGGTTGCTCCAAGCTAGAGCTGATTACCAGCTGTGGGGCTGAGGCTGATGAGCCAGCAACCGTGGGCCTCTCAGCACAGTGCCAGCAAAACCTGCAGGAGTCTGAGTGCCCCTGGTTGTCCTACGTGCATGCATGTCACTGGCAGCCATGCCCCAGAAGCAAGAAGAGACTAATACTGGAACCAGGAAAAGAAGCCAATGCCTCCCCAGTGTCCCTACAATGCTCTGTGCTGACAAAGTGTTACGTTGTACCAGCCATCAAAGAGAAATACTTACGCTGTCCTTCTGAGTCCAGCTGCAGGGTTACCAAGCATGGCAGTCAAGGGTGGAGTCGGAATTGGACGGTAGTCACACACTGACAACTGGCACGGTTATCTGTGTTTCACAAATGAGAAAACCATGGTTCAGAGGTAGATTGATGAGCCTCATGTCACCTGCTAATGAGAGGCAAGGTCCCAGGCACTCAGGACCTTGGGTCTGAACGCCCCTTTCTCCTCCTTTAACCATGGTAGTTCAGGTAGACTGACGGAGCACCAGACCTGGGTCTGAATTCTACCAT
This sequence comes from Macrotus californicus, assembly GCA_007922815.1. NCBI lineage: Eukaryota > Metazoa > Chordata > Mammalia > Chiroptera > Phyllostomidae > Macrotus > Macrotus californicus. Next base: position 26,689 of record VMDR010010909.1, read on the forward strand.
GAACTCACTGTGAGACCTTGGGCAACTCGCTTAAGTACTCTGATCCTGTTTTCTCAGCTGGGAAACGAGGGTAATAGCCCCCAACTCACAGGGTTAGAATGGGAACTGAATGGGGTAATGATCTATGAGAGCACTACATAAACTCTAGCAGATATGACAAAGGTAAGGTTTCCTTCTTAAGGGTTATACAGATTTTCCATTTACTGCTTACCCACTGAAAATCTTTATTAATTCCTTAGCACCTCATAGTTTATGAAAAATGGCCTCTATTATGGGGAGTCGCTGCCACTCAGGCAACAAATGGGGGAGCTTCTAAAATCAGCAGGAAACGCAGGGCACGTGGGCATAGTCTGATGTGGAAGAAATTGATAGAGTTCTCCGAACCAGTACTCTCTGAATCACAATTATTTTTGCCAAATATTTCTTTCAAGTCATTTTGGGAAATGGCTCACTGCCTCTTTCTATTGTATTAAATCTAAAGAAGCTCATTAAGTCGAACTATCAGCGATGCATTGTCAGCAGGCAGAAAATGGAGAAAATCCTCTTTCAGAGTTTGATCATGAAAACCTTTCTAACAAACCCAAGACAAACACGTTTCCCTCCTACTGCCTATTCATATGAGATTAACTATTGTGTCTCTTCACAATATTCAATCATCATTTCTTACCCAATGAGCTGCCTGAATTAGGAAATGGAGAACAGCAGGCTCCAGTGTGGTTTTCCCCATTCTCTGCACTAGAAATATGACTTAATAAAGTGCGATTAGAACACTGACACAATCTGTATGAGGAAAAGAAGCAGCTAATGCTCTCTCCCTCCAAAATAAAGAACAAGAGTCAGAGAAATTGACGTTTGTTTTCCACTCTTCAATGCCTAGTCCAGGCTGTGCCTATTATTTTGCTACATTACATTATTTGCAGTCCTGCCCAGCAAACACCTCGGCTTCCCTTCTTGCATTTATGGGCTACACTGATGGTCCCCACAATAATAAGCAGTTGAACATGTGTGAAGGGAAACACAATTTCAGATGCTCAGTGCAACTTATGAAAATGTCCTTTTCCACGTGGTTTTCAGAGAAGTGTTGTATCCCTCAAGTGGGACAACTCTCTGAGCATCTGCGGGGCTCATTTGTCATCTGGGGCACAGAGGCACACAGCAGAGGCTTGTGGCTTCAGATCCTGGCCTGCTTCACCTATGAAGGAATCTTACAAGGACTCATAAGGAGGTCCCAAACTGTCCTGATGGTTTTTGAAGTGAACTGGCTTAGTGTTATATAATGCTACATCAGGATTTTAAAAACAAAAGTCTTCCTCCCTCATTATAGAAGCCATAAATGGTCATCACAGATTTTTTTGAGAATAAAAGAATAAATGAGATAAAAATCACCCACACACTCAAATCCCAGATGTCATCATTTTTTAACATTTTGGTTTATTTTCTTTCCACTCTCTCTCTCTCTCTGTCTGTACCCCACCCCTTCCTTTATCTTCCTGTCTCTCCACTTAGGGTCACACAATACACACAATATACACTTTGTATTTAGCTCTCTCATACAAGGTATTTTGAAGGCTTTTATTTGTCATATAGTCCTTGAAAGTACAATTTTAATGAAGGCCTGATGTTTCATTATGTGTGTGGGTGTGTACGTGTGCTCCCCAAGTGTGTCTACACACAGATGCAGACACATATGTGTGCACACACACACAGCTAAGTTCATTGCTTCCTGGAGTAAGGGAGAGATACACTGCTCAGCCACAATCTCATCAAGCAGAATAGACAGACACCGTTATATAGGGTTTGGGGGAAGTGTGAAGTTTAGCCACTGGCAGCTTTTCAGGGGCAAAATAGGTTGACATCAACTCTAGAAATGTGGTTATTCTAGTGAGACTGCTGTTGATTGGTTGGCACTGAGAAGCATATTTATTGGACTGACTGGCTGACTTCGGGACGTGAGAGACTGTCGGTTGTTGGTGGGCTTTCCAAAGCCTGTTCACGGAAACAAGTTGCCTTGATCGATAGAAAGGAGTTAAAACTGGTTGTAGTGGTACTTGTCACCATGGTTACCGAACAATCAGCATTTTCCTAGGACTATGTGAAGTGTTTGTATTCTCAATGCCATGGTGTGTTCATTATTCTCTTACTGTGGGATAATTGCATTATTTACAGTTTTCCTACTATTGTGGATCATGCTGCGGTGACCACCCTAACGGATCTTTGAGCACACCTCTGATTATCTTCTTAGGAACGATTCCTGGAAGTGGATGAGTGATTGAACAGAGGATCTTTTTGAATTTTATAAAAGCAATACAGGTTTATTACAGAACATTTAGGAAATATAGATGCATAAAAAGAAGAAAATTAAAATCATTTATAAGCCACCCCCTTGTCTGTGTTTAGTACTTAGCCTCCTGGTCCATCCTCTGTGCTCCTGGAGATCTGCACAAATGAGTACAGTGAGAAATCCTGATGGTGCCCGTTCTCCGTTTGCTTTCTTCACCTCGTTACCTGTCATCCAATAGTCTCATTTAATGGCTAAACAATGATATGTGTGCTTATATCTGTATATGACACAATTTATTTAACTTTTTTCTGGTGTTGGATATTCAGGTCTCCTTTTCTTTTTTTCATGGCCGTGTGCCTATCTTCCTGCTTTTAAAAATGATTTTATTGTAATTAGAATTATTATATTATTTTTAAATGTTATTATAAATAATGATTTGTTGCACATATTTGCACCTAAATGTTTGCACATACCTATATTTGTAGCTTGATAGATTCATGGAATTCGAATTTCTGAGTTAAGTAGAAGGCAAAGTTTTCAGACTTTTGATAAACATGCTGCAAAAATAGTCTTCAGAAAGGTGTTAAAATTTAGGCTACCGTGTAGTACATGTGGATGCCATTTTCTGCACCCTTTGAAATACTTTTTGCTTCAGTATTTTTCTGCTCTTTGCCAATTTTGTGAAAGA
>VMDR010010910.1:0-29653 GCA_007922815.1 Macrotus californicus
CACCCTAAAACTAACACAATGATCAGAGAATGGTCTGACACTGTGTGTTTTATTAAGTGAGTGAACCTTAGTGTTTTTACAGAAATTGGTGGATATGCATTTTTGACCTTTTTGGACCATGAACTACAAATGGATTCTGTAAGCGAATGTTACTTAACGTGTTTTTGGTTAAGGTGGGTGTTAAAACTTCCTACTAGATGAAGTGAAAGAAAGACATATTTAATAAACAGGCCAATAAAATATTGTAAAACACAAATAGCAACACAATCAAAACAATCTCAACGCTAAAAAATCATAATGATGTTAGAATTCAGTAAATGAAATTTGAACTGTGCCTGAAACTGACCTGACACCAGGTCTATGCTTAGGGGACTTTAGCTGTGACCTACATTTAACTCCAGCTGGTGTGGCTCAGTGGATTGAGTGTTGGCTTGAGAACCAAAGGATTGCTGGTTCAATTCCCAGTCAGGGCACATGCCTTGGCTGCAGGCCAGGTCTGCAGTAGGGGGTGCTCAAGAGGCAACCACATGTTGATGTTTCCCTCTCTTTCCCCTCTTTATAAATAAATAAAATCTTTAAAAAAAGAAAAAGACATGGACCTGGCTCTTCTTGCTTTAGTAACTTTGACACTGTAAATATTCACCACAGGTTGTGGAGAAAGCACATCCCTGGAAAAAGGCAGTCCTGCAAGCTGCCAGCTGAACTCAGGTGATGTTCTCTGGGGGCCAACACTAGGTCAGGTTCATGTTGCAACTTGTCAGAGTGAAGATTGGAATGCAGATCCCCTAAGGGTTCAGTGTACTAATTTTCTCTAACAAATCAGAAGAAAAATTTTGCTCTTGTGAGCATATTAGTACAGTGACTAATACAAACTGTGGAAACCTGCTAAGTGCTAAAGGTGAAATAGCTTTGGCCACAAAAATGTGCAGTGGCATAGATGTGGCAGTGGTCCTGGGCAGGTTATATAGTGCACCATAGACACAGATGCTTCCCACACTAAAATTTATGAAGAATCTCCATACTGTTGGCATTTGGATGTATGAGATTCAGGTCACACAAATGAGGCTTCACAGGGCTTCTTACAGTGTTGTTAACACTGAACAAGGAAAATGTACATTTCCTACATATCTAAGACTTTTCTCCAGTGTGAACTCTCATGTGCTGTGAAAGAATGAAACTGTGGCTAAAAGATATGCAACATACACTGCACTCATAAAGCTTCTGTCCTGTGAATTCTCTGATGATAAAAAAGGTTATGGCTTCTGGGACAAGATTTCCCTCATTCACTGCACACATAAAGCCTTTCTCGCAGCATGAACTCTGATGAGAGTGAAGGCCATAAATCCTGGTAAAGGATTTCCCACATTCGCTATACTTACAAGGCTTTTTTTCTTAAATAAAAGCATGCTATTATTTAGTGAAGAAAAATATCAAACATATCTTTTTTTAAAAAAGATTTTATTTATTTTTTAGAGGGGAAGGGAGGGAGAAAGAAGGAGAGAAACATCAACGTGTGGTTGCCTCTCACATGCCCCCAAACTGGGGACCCGGCCTGCAACCCAGGCATGTGCCCCAACTAGGAATCAAACCAGTGACTCTTTGGTTCACAGGTCGATGCTCAATCCACTGAGCCACACCAGCCAGGGTTCAAACATATCTTTATTGTTGGTCCCTACCTCTATCAGAGCCCAAAGTCACAAGCCTGCAGGCTATTCTGCAGGTAGATATTTAAGAAACCTTGAAAGGTCTTCACATCAGTGGGGATGGCTGATACTGCTGGATCTTCCCTCATGGCTACCATGCAGAGCTGAAGTTTTGGAGTGTGGTCTACACATTCATTTAGCTCCAAAGCTTCCAGCCCTTCAAACCAGGGCCAGAAGAGGTAATCCATCATAGAAAGTAAATGGCCACCAAAGGTTTTCTTCTTATTGGTCAGAACCTCCTGCAGCCTACTGAATTCTTTACAAAATTCTTCTTTTAAGGCAGAGCAGTCTTCCTAATTTTTACTTCTAATAAAGCTTCATAATAAACCACTCAGGTTTATTTTTCAGGTTGATATTGATGACTTCATGTTAGATTCCCTTGGCCTTCAGGACAAGGAGCGTCCTCTTGGCCAATAGGCAGAACCGCATGCTGTAGACATGGATTAGCCCCCCTGGGATGGGCCCTGAAGGTGCAATTTCCTTTTTTAGGCTCTTAGCTGACACTTCAGACATCGTGGCACAGCCTCACAAGGCCTTTCTTCAGTGTGAACAGTCTAATGGTAACAATGAGCAAAGCTACTGGTAAAAGATTCTCACTTTCACTGCATACGTAAGGTCTTTCTCCAGTGTGTACTCTCTGGTGATAACAAAAGTTATTATTGAAAGTGGTAAATAATTTCCCACATTTACTCTACTCATATGGCCTTTCTCTTGCATAAACTCTCTGTTGATAATAAAAGCCAGAGATTCTGGTAAAATATTTTGCACCTTCATGCACAAAAAACACTGTCTTCGACTACAAACATCTTGGTCTGGAACAGGTGTGTGGTTTCAGCTGATAACTTTCTTACATTTTTCCTGGTGTAATAATTTTTTCTCCATTGAAAAGTCACCCAAGATGTCAACATTTCATTTGGGCAGTCCCTAGTATGAGTAGTTTGTTGATGATGTCCTGAGCTGGTAAGGATGTCCTGTCCAACCTCCCCACAGGTAAAAAGCTGGGACACATTAAAATTGCAGCCCTTTGCAGGTGAGATCCTATCTGCACCTCTTCTGGAAGGCTTCTCTCTCAAGTGCTGCTCCTGGTGCTGGTGACACTTTGCACCAAAAGAAAACCATTTTGCACAGGCCCCACACCTCAACAGTTTCTGGCTGTGTTGTGTTTCCTGCTGCTCAATCAAGTGGAAAATGTGTCTCAAGACGGGTGCACAACTCTCACAGGGGTGGCGCTTCCAGGAAGACAAAGTTACCTTGGGATTCTTTGTCTGTGAGATTCCTATAGAAACATTCTGTTCAAAGGGCGCTTCCACATCCCCTGCTCCACACCAGCAACCTGAACAACAACAACAGAAAAAAGAAACACCGGTGAAGTACATGTTGACCTTATAAGGAAAGGGTAATCTCATCACGAATGTCCATCTGTCGCACCTAGGCATGATACTCTGGGATGATTTTCAGACAAGTGAGTTAGACTCTTAGGAAATGAATGTTATATATTAGTTGACCCCAAAGGTCATCAGTGGCGGAGACCCCACCAAGGAAAATGACACTAGCTTAGGATGGGAAACAAAGAAGAGAGGCAGGATTTACTAGTTGTCCCTCGGCAAATGGCTTCCTGCAAGGACCTTTCCTGCTGGTGATGTGAGGCTGTGTAGAATAATTTGAAATGAACTCAAACCCATAAAAATCAGTTGTACTAAAGCATATGATGTCCAAGGTCAATATAATGATGCGTGTGCACTCCAAGGGTCTGCAGGCATGGACCATGGTTGGAGTGCAGTGAAGAGGAACCTGTATGGGGGTATGAAGAGGAAATGTTTCAGATTCAAAGTTTAGAGAGGTAAAGATTTTCCATGGACTGGAAGTCTGAATAGAAATGCTAACTTGAAAACTGAGTAGTTGGCAGACTGTCCATGGTAAGCAAAAGCTTATTGATGTTTTTCTCTCTCTCCCTCCCTTTCCTGCTCTCTAAAAATAAAATCTTAAAAAAATAAAATAAAATAAATTTTCTACCCCTTTCTTCCTTCCTCCCTTCTGTTTCCCTTTACCCAGCATTTTCTGGGCTTCCCATGATGCAAATATAGGTTATCTTGATGGTGCTACCTAATACATTTGGTGTATTTTTTACACTTATTCTTCTTTTTCTTTACATTTTTTATTGTATTTTTTCCCATTACCATTTAGTCCCATTATACCCTCTCCCCTACACAATCACCACACTGTTGTCCATGCCCATGAGTCCTTATTCCTTTTTCCCTCAATCCCTCTGCCCCCTAACCTCCCTCTTCTTTTTTTTTTCTTTCCATCTAGATGCTTTCAAATAAGTTGTACTTGACATCAGAGATTTTTTTCATGTCTGCTTTTGATACTCTTTACTGTATTTTTCATTTCACTCATTGTAACTTTCAACCCCAACATTTTGATTTTCTTTTTTATAATTTCTGTCTGTCTGATATTCTCCCTTTGTTTCTGTATTGGTTTCTTCATTATGTTGGCTCCATTTGTGTTCTCTTGTAGCTCAGGAATGTTTTTAAAAAATATTTTGGATCTCTAACCAAGCTGTATGTAGATCTCCATTTGTTTGGTATCCATTAGTGGAAAATTATTATGTTCTCTTGGTGGTGTCCTTGGTTGTAGTATTTGTTTTAATCTTGTGATAATGTTTACACATTTGATGAAGCAGTTATTCCTTTCCACCTCATGGACCAATTCTGGCTTCAGAACTAGGTTTAGCTGCATGTGGAATTAAGGGTGTTGGCTAGGTTAGGGTGCTATGTTTTGGTCTTGAGACAGTTTCAGCCACCTAGCCTCCTTGGTGCTCCGTAAGCTGAGGTCATAAAAATAAAGAATGCAGGGATTCTCATTGATTATGGCAGCATTTTTCTCCAATGGCAATTGTAAACTCTCTGATGATAATGTAGGGCAGTGCTAGTGGTAAAAGATTTCGCACATTCACTGCACTCCTACAACCTTTCTCCTGAGTGAACTCTCGGATAACAGAGGCCATAGATTCTGGTAAAATATTCCCCACATTCGTGACACAGAAAACACTTTCCTACTAATACACTGGTCTGAACAAGTTTGTGCTTGCCGCCAACTTCTTTACATTCTTTTCTGATATAATAATTTTTTCTTCTTTGAAAGGTCATCCCAGACTTCAAGATTTCATTATAATTAACAAGAAATCTTAAATGTACATATATGCAGTAAAAATTAAAAACCAATAGTAATCTGGCAACAACCTTTCTTTTATTTAAAATTTAAGATAACTCTTGAATCACCCACACACATACTGCTCGTGATGTGTGAGCCAAGCATTGTCCCTTTTCTCCAGTATTTGCATCTTCATCTTCAAGCCCTGACTAGTGTGGCTCTGTAGGGTGGGTGTCACTCCTGGACCAAAAGGTCACTGGTTCCATTCCTGGTCAGAGCACATGCCTGGGTTGCAGGCCAGGTCCCTGGTTGGGGTCATGTGAGAGACAAGCCATCAATGTTTCTCTTGTACATCAATGTTTCTCTCCCTTTCTCCCTCCCTCCCCCTCTCTTTAAAAATAAATAACTCATTAAAAAATTTTTTTTAAAAAGATGCCTGAGGAAGTGCACCAAGGAGAGGAGGTGGAGGCTTTTGCCTTCTGGGCAGAAACTGCCCAACTCATGTCTCTCATCATCAATACCTTCTATTCCAACAAGGAAATTTTCCTTCAGAAGTTGATCAGTAATGCTTCTGATGCCTTGGACAAGATACGCTATGAGAGCCTAAAATTGACATCATCCCAAACCCCCAGGACGCATTCTGACTCTGGTGGACACAGGCATTGACATGACCAAAGCTGATCTCATAAATAATCAGGGAACCACTGCCAAGTCTGGTACAAAAGCAGTTATGGAGGCTCTTCATACTAATGCAGACAGCTCCATGATTAGACAATACAGTGCCCACCTAGCAACAAAGACAGTGGTTGTGATCACAAAGCACAATGATGATGAGCAGTGCGCTCAGTAGTCTCTGCTGGGAGTTCCTTCACTATGCAAGCTGACCATTGGCCAGGGTACCAAAGTGACCCTCCACCTTGAAGAAGACCGGAGTGCTTAGAAGAGGGGTGGGTCAAAGAAGTGGTGAGAAAGCACTCACAGTTCACAGGTCATTTCATCCCCCTTTATTTGGAGAAGGAACGAGAAAGTAATCAGTGATGACGAAGCAGAGGAAGAGAAAGAGGAGAAAGAAGATAAAGATGATCAGGAGAAACTCAAGACTGAGGATGTGGGCTCCAATGAGGAGGATGCTAGAGCTAAGGACAAGAAAAAGGAAACAAAGATGAAGGAGAAATATATTGATCATGAAGAATTTAACAAGACCAAACCCATTTCAACCAGAAACCCTGGAGGAATATGGAGAGTTCTGTTAGAACCTTGCCAATGACTGAGATCACTTGGCAGACAAGCAATTCTCTGTGAAAGGTCAGTTAGAATCCAGGGCATTGCTATTCATCCCATCAAGCTCCCTTTGATCTCTTTGAGAACAAGAACAACATCAAACTCTGTATGTCTGATATGTGTTCATCATGGACAGATGTGATGGGTTGACACCAGAGCATCTCAATTCATCAGCAGTGTGGTTAACTCTGAAGATATGCCCCTGAAAATCTCCTAAGAAATGACCCAGCAGAGCAAAATTTTGAAGGTCATTTGTAAAACCATTGTAAGGAGTGCCTTGAGCTCTTCTCTGAGCTGGCAGAAGACAAGAACTATAGGAAACTCTACAAGGCATTCTCTAAAAACCTAATCCACAAGGACTTGGCTAATCTACAATGCCTTTCTAAGCTTCTACACTATCACATCTTCCAGTCTGGAGATGAAATGACATCTTTTTCTGAATATGTCTCTCACATGAAGGAGGCCCATTACATCATTGGTGAATGCAAAGAGCAAGTTCCCAACTCTGCTTTTGTGGAGTGAGTGCAGAAGTGGGTCTTTGAAGTAGAATATATGAGGGAGTCTATTGATGAATATTATGTGCAGCAACTCAAGGAGTTTGATGGGAAGAGCTTGGTCTGTTACCAAGGAGGGCCTGGAGCTACTTGAGGATGAAGAGAAGAAAATGGAAAAGAGGAAGGCCAAGTTTGAGAACCTCTGGAAACTACTGAAAGAAATCTTAGATAAGAAGGTTGAGATGGTGATAATCTGCAATAGGGTTGGGTCTTCACCTGCTGCATTGTGACTAGCACCTATGGCTGGACAGATAGCATGGAGCGTATCATGAAAGCCCAGTCCTTTTGGGATAACTCAACGCTGGGCTACAGAATGGCTAAAAAAAACAACACCTAGAATCAACCCAACCACCCCATTGTGGAGGCTCTGCGGCTGAAGGCAGAGGCAGACAATGACAAGGCTGTCAAGGCCTTGTGCTGTTGCTATTGGAAACTAAGCTGCTCTCTTCTGGCTTCTCACATGAAAATCCCCAGATTCACTCCAACTGCATCTACCACACAATCAAGCTAGGCCTAGGCATTTGATGAAGATAAAATGACAGTAGAAATCATAGTGCTGCTGTTCCTGATGTAATGCCCTACCCCACCCCGCGCCCCGTCCCGGAGGGTGATGAGGATGCCTCTCGCATCAAAGAAGTGGAGTAAAAGTTTCTACTAGCCCTCCTGCTTTCCTCTGCTGATGTTTAGTGACTTTTTTCTCCTCTCTTTGCCTAAAGCAAGTTACAGGGGCCTCAAGCCTTTCTTTCTTACATTCGACATTGGGTTTGGATGCTCTGTGTTGTTTTGTGTGTGTGTGTTCTGAAATTAAAGCATGAAAAGTTAAAAAATAAAATTTAAAGCAAATATACTGAAATATAAACAATATTTAAAAAAACTGGAACTAAGGCATGTAACAGGAGAGTTAGAACCTAAAACTTAACAGAAATTAAAAACTTCTTTTTTTTTAAAAGACTATTTATTTTTTAGAGGGGAATGAGGAAGGGAAGGAAATATCAATGTGTGGTTGCCTCTTGCACACCCCCTACTGGGGACCTGGCCCTCAATCCAGGCATGTGCCCTAGACTGGGAATTGAACTGGCAACCCTTTGATTTGTAGGCCAGCACTCAACCACTGAGCCATACCAGCCAGAGCTAAAAACCACTTCTAAATCAAAACAGAACATAGCTCCAGCACCCTGCAACTGGTACAGTGGTCAGAGGAGCGGTCTGACACTCCAGGAAAGCTCCTGGTACGGGAACATTGTACTGGCTTTTTCTTGTCCACAGATCATCTTCGCAATTTACCCAATCAGTTTCTCTCCTTAAATTTGTGCTCCTAAATTCCTGAGGCTCCACATTTATATCATTCCTGGGTGTTCTCTCTTCACATTTCTACAGTACCTGTCACCTTATAATTTACTATAAAATATTTTTTTGTGTGATATCTTGGCTACTCCAATAATGGCTTCGAACAAACCTGCCTGAGAATACATTTCTTTATTCACTGCTCTCTGAAGCAATTAGTTAATGATTGTCGAAGCCCTGAAACATGACACCGTGGCTTTCCTTCAATTATTCTTGAGTTTTTCTGTTTGTACCTTACTGTATCTTTCTCACCTCACTATTCTTCCTCAAGTTCTCATGAATGAAAAGGACTCACACTTTCTAGAAACAAGAATTTCATGGTGGCCAAGTTTCCAGCATAGCCAAGGGCTCAAGTAAACTTTCTCACCTCTTAGAATTCAGTGTCCTTTATTTACCCCCCTAATCCTCCCCACCATTGAGACTTACCTGATCTCAGGCTTCACAGGACCTTTTGTCTTGTAGCTATTGAGTAATGTTCATGGTAAAGTTCCGTTCAACATTGATAATCTTTCTGATTTTACTAACTCCATAACTCTCTTCCAGAAATCATCTCCACTCCCCATAGAGACACTGTCACTGCATTTATGGGTGAAATGATCATTATTTTTTTGACGAAAACATTAGATCACTGAATCCAAAATCTTTATCTCAGGTTCAAATGCTGACTTTCCACATGTTCAAAAATGCAAACATCGTGGCCATCTTGGGAACAAATGTAAATTTGGTACATTAAGTGTTATTACCATACACATGTTCTTTTTTCTTAGAAAATTTTATTTACTTTTTTAGAGAGGGGAAGGGGGGAGGGAGAGAAACTTCAATTGGTTGCCTCTCTGACTTGCCGCCAGCAGGGGACCTGGCCCACAACCCAGGCATGTACCTGGACTGGGACTTGAACCAGTGACCTGTCAGTTCGCAGGCCAGTACTCAACTCATGGAGTCACATTAGCCAGGGACACATGTTATGTTTTTAGAAAAAAACAAACCGCATCCCAGAATGTTCCGTAAAAACTGTTGTGGAAAAAACGATTATTTTCTGGGGTTGGAACACAAATGCTGAACGAAAGTCAGAAGGGACATATTCGAGGAACTAGAAGGAACTGTGCCGACACATCCACATGCTTTAGGGCTGCCTAATATCCCCCCTCCATGTTTCCTCGACACCTGTTGGCAGCATTTTTGTTCTCATCGCCGAGTGAACACGCTGGGCTTCCTGAAGTTTATTCTAAAAGCTTCGCTTCCTATGAAGTGAAGACTATGAAGACAGTGTATTTTATTCAGTTTCTGAGTGAACCTTAATGCCTTTATAGCAATTGTTGGATGTGCATTTTTTACCTTTTCGGAGTATGAGTTACAAAATGGAACTGCAGGAGTATTTTACTAACATGTCTTTGAGGAAAAAGTGTCAGTAAAATATTGTAGAAGGCAAATAGGGAGATAATCTGGCATTTAAAGAATCCGCAAGCTAAAGGATGTAGACAATATTCAAATTCAGTGAGTGGAGTTTGAACGTGCCTGCAACTAAGCTGACACCCGATCTGTGGCTAGGGGACCTTAGCTGTGATCATGGTTATTTTTCTCTTTAAAATAACTGACCTACATTTAGTATTTCTTCTATCAATTGTTTCCTAAAAAGTGTATTTCTATCTGTTCTCTGGCTGAGAAAACCAGTTTGATTTGCCACAAGTGATAGGTTATCTTGAAAATACTACGACATCAAAATAATGTTCTAAAGTCCCAAACAGTTTACAGGGCCTGCTCAGAGCTGCTCCCTCTATTGGAAGTGGAAAATCACTAACACTTAGAAAAACTTTAGAACTCAGCACTAATTCAAGACATTCTACTGCAGCAAGGAGACGGAAACAAGGGGAAAGGAGGTCAGTTTTCAGAGGGCGTCCATGCATGTCACTTGGTGCCTTTTAAAGGGATTATGTTGTTTAGGAAGATACCGGGACAACACTGATGGCAAATGTCTTATCGAAAATGCTCAATACTCACCCTCTTCTGTGAGAAAAGCCCACCAGCCATGACTCTGGTAATGGGGCTGTGGGGACATTGGCTTGCACAATTGGCTCCCTTCTCAGGGAATCTAGAGTAAGGATCTAAGTTGTGGCCAGAGTGTGCTGGGCACTGCAGTGAGGGTTTGTATTTAAAATTATGTTCCTACACAAAGATCCCTGGTGCAGACACAAGGAGACTAGAAAAGAGGACATGGGTCCAGAACACAGTTAGGGCTGCAGGGAAGGCACGGTCTCATCCAGCCGGTATAAACAAAGAGGACAGAATCACATGGTAAGCAGGTCCCCTAGATGATCACATGGTAAGCAGGTCCCCTAGATGACATAGTGGTGACCACTTGACCAATGACATAAGGATCCTGCAGGTCTCCAACATCACTTCTGAATACGATGCCTCAGTATACACATCTCGCTGTTCCAACTCCTTCAGAATGAATGTCAGAGTCCTATACCAAGACTTCAAAAACTCAGACTGAGGCATCCCATTCACCACAGTGGAATCCAAGCCTGGGATCCAAGCCTGTCACACAAAAGGTGGGTGAAGGGCTGAATCACCAGGGTCTCCTTAGTGGCAAGCTCTGTGCTAAGCTCAAAGGTGAAACAGTGTGTCTAAGGCTCAAAGAAGTCTGCCCTGGAGAGACCACTGAGGATGACACGAGTGTGTTCCCATGAAGACTGTGGGGCAGGCTATGAGTGCTCTGGGATTTCAAAGGAATTAGGAAATCATGACGATAATTTCTGCAAGGTAAACAGCAGCAGCAGCTGAGTCTCCCTGGCGTTCCACCCAGGGCTGAGGGCTTCACATGTCATGGAGAGATTGTCCCCAGTTCTTGGGCCAGACTCCCTGGTTCAAACCTAGCCTCTTGAATCTGACACTTTTCTATTGTGTGACCTTGTAAAAGCCATTTCACCTTTCTACTCCTTGGTTTCCCCCCAGATTCCCAGGATGTTGTAAAAATTAAAGAAAAAAACACTCAAAAAGCAAACTCCAGCATACTAGCACCAGTAAGTTTCCAGTGTTTTGTTACCTTTATGGATCCTCACAGGAGCCATAGTTAGCACCTTCATTACTGTCATACTGTCAGTGAAGTGAGTTTCAGAAAGTTTTAGAGCCATCCAGAGATTCCCTCAAGGAGAATCCACAAGAGACCTCAGTGCCCTTAAGATTCCTCCATGCAGTGGGGTCTTTGTGGACTGCAGCAGAGTGGTGGGTTCTGAGAAGCTCCATTTATTTTTCACAAGCATCTGGGACATAAGGTCCCAGGGGAGTCTGGCCCATGGCTAGCACCCACATGTGAAGGCTGGTAGTACAGCCAATGAAATGGGCACTAAGGCCTGGAGCAGGGCTGCTCTTTACCCTCATTTTCCACAGGAGAAATGTAAGGCCCAGAGAGTGGATCCTTTGCCTGTCATCATGGCGACTGTTGGAGATCTGGGATTTAAATCCAACTTGCATGGCACATGCGTGCATCAGACATGCCATCAGTCTGATCACTGATCTCTTCTCTTTCACTTCTGGGAGTGCTCTGGGGTTCAACAAATACCCATTCATCTTCACACCACCCGGTGCACTTTCATGTCCTGCTTTAAAACCAACCCCAGATGACAGACCACAAAAATGGGTGAACACTAAAAAGCAAGTCTTTATTATATTACTAAATATTTGAACTTATAAAAATGCAGTGTATTAATGCAGATTCTTTAAAGTGTATGATAAGTGCCTATAACATTGTGTATACCAAAAAAATTTTTAAATTTTCCAGTACTGAAAACAATTATTCCGGAAAGCCAGAGTTACGTCTGTTACTCAAGCAATTAAAATGAATGACATTGCAACATATCTCTGTTGTTTCACTGTTCGGTTTGTTAAAGGAGAGTAGCTCAAATTTATAAAAGAATAGGTACATCATGTGAGCACACATTTTACTAAAAACTTAGTACTAAATACTCATCATGAGCATTTTTAGTTATTTTAGCATGACTAAAAATGCTCGTCATTAATCCTTCTGAAAATGCAACTAAAATAGCCAAAAGAAAACACAATAAATTTATTTAAAAAGCTAAAATTAATACAATTTAAACAAATCAACAGTTTGGTAGGCTGGCAGAAATGGACCTATCACACACTGCTGGTAAGAAAGCAAAAAATTATAATCAGTTTATATCACAATTTGTTAGATTCTTTAAAATTTAAACATTAAACTTATGAAAAACGTCCACACTGGGAATATTCGTATAAAGTTCAACTCAGAGGGATGGCTATTTAGAGTTTCCTTTAGTGTCACTGCACTGAACAAGACACTAACACATTCCCTAAAATCTAAGCACTCCCAGGGTATGAACTATTCTATCTCAAGAGACATAATTTTATGGCTAAATAATTTCCCATATTCCCTTCATGCTTGAAGCCTTTCACCAGTATGAACTATCTGGTAACAGAGGCCACAGCTACTGATAAAAGGTATCCCACATTTAATGCACTTATAAGGTCTTTCTCTTGTGTGACCTCTCATAATAAAACGTATGGCTACAAGGGTAAAAGATTTTCCACAATTTTGCACTTAGAAAACCTTGGTACTATGTGAACTCTCTAATGACAATGAAGGCCATGGCTTCTGGTAAAAGATTTTTCTATTCACAGCACTCATAAGGCATTTTCTCAGTGTGAAATCTCTCATGATAATGAAGGTTACCGATATGGACGAAAGATTTCCCACATTCACTGCACTCATAAGGCCTTTCTCCGGTGTGAACTCTCTGATGATAATAGAGGCCACTGCTACTGGTAAAAGATTTCCCACATTCACGACACTCATAAGGCCTTTCTCCCTTATGAACTCTCTGATGATAACGAAGACCAGTACTACTGGTAAAAGATTTCCCACAATCACTGCACTCATAAGGCCTTTCTCCAGTGTGAACTCTCTGATGACGACGCAGGTCAGAGTTCCTTTGAAAAGATTTCCCACATTCACTGCACTCATAAGGCCTTTCTCCTGTGTGAACTCTCTGATGATAGTAGAGGCCACTGCTACTGGTAAAAGATTTCCCACATTCACGACACTCATAAGGCCTTTCTCCAGTGTGAACTCTCTCATGAAAACGAAGTTTCCTGGTATTGGTAAAAGATTTCCCACATTCATTGCACACAAAAGGCCTTTCTCCAGTGTGAAATCTCTCATGATAACGGAGGCGACATCTAAAGAAAAATGATTTCCCACATTCACGGCACACGTAAGGCCTTTCTCCAGTGTGAACTCTCTCATGATAACAGAGTTTACTGCTACTGGTAAAAGATTTCCCACATTCATTGCACTCATAAGGCTTTTCTTCTGTGTGAACTCTCTGATGACAATGGAGGCCTGGACTGCTTGTAAAAGATTTCCCACATTCACTGCACTCATAAGGCCTGTCTCCAGGATGAACTCTCCGATGTTTTCCAAGGCTACTGCTTGTGGTAAAAAACTTTCCACATTCACTGCACTCATAAGGTTTTTCTCCTGTGTGAACTCTCTCATGACAACGGAGGCCATATACTGTGGTGAAATATTTTCCACATTCAGAGCACACAAAACACTTTCTTCCATTACGGACACCTTGGTGCTGTATGATAGTGTGCTTGCCAACAGTGGCTTTCTTGCATTCCCTCCAGGTGCAATGATTTTTTCTTCCTTGAAAAGTCACTCCAAACAGAGAAATTTTATTTGGCCTATCCCTAATTTGAGTAGCTTTTTGCTGGAGATTTTCTGAGAAGTTTTTCCCAATGTCTTTGGTAATAAAAGTTTTCCTTGATATATGAAAACTGCTCCTCTTTGCCAGAGAGACTCTGTCCACTCTGCATACAAAAGACTTCTTTCTCATGTGCTGCTGCTGGTGCTGGTGATAATTTGCACTGAAATAAAAACATTTTGCACATGCCCCACACCTCAACAGTTTTTGGCTGTGTTCTGTCCCCTGCTGCTCAACCAAGTGAAAAATGTCTCTCAAGACTGGCGCACAACTCCCACAGGGGTGGCATTTCTGAGAAGACAAAGACACCTTGGGATTCTTTACCTGTGACACTCTTAAAGAAACGTTCTGTTCAATGGGTGCCTCCATATCCTCTGCTCCACAGCAACATCCTGAACACAAAGAAATGCTAATGAAGTATATTTGGATCTTATAGGGAAGGGTTAATCTCATCATAAATGTCCATCTAACACATCTAGGTAGATGATATAGAATGATTTCAAGACAAGTGAGTTTGGCTCTGAGGAAATGGCTGTTGTACATTCTTAACCCTTAAGGTCACTAAATGGCTACTGTACATTATTCAACCCTTGAGGTCAGTAAATGGTGGAAACCTCACAAGCATAGGATGGGACACAAGGAAAAGAGGCAAGGTCTCCAAGTGGTTCATCTGCCAATGGCTTCCTGCAGCACCGTTTCTGCTGGTGACATGAGGTTATGTAGAAGAATATGAATGTACCAAAGCCATGAAAATCAACTGCAGCAGAACAGATCCCGTTTAAGGTCAATATAAAGACCTGTGCACACTGTAATGCACAGCAGGCATGGATCACAGTCAGAGAGCAGTACAGAGAGATCTGTGAGAGAAATGGTTGAGGTGCAGGCTTTACAGAGGTGAAGATTATTCATGAGCTGGAAGTCTAAGTCTTAGAAATAATAATTCTTAGAAATGACTAGTTTGCAAAGTGTCAGCAATGAGAAAAAACAAGTAGATTAGGGTGTGGGCACTGGAAATGGTAACAAAATATGTTGTTACAGCCTGGGTTCCTAGTTATGACCTTAACAAAGTGCTAACATCAAATCTTCACCAGTGGTCATTGACCAAGGCAAGACTCCCTCTAAGCCCACCCTGCCATGGATGGAGTCATGTCCCTCCTGTGATGCACAAAACACTCTTCCCCTAACCCCCAATTTAGTCCTATTACATGGGATACACTTCCTAAGAGAGAAACTAAAGAGATGAATGGCCAGCACCATGATAGGACAATGCAGCACAAAACAGACCACAGGAAAAAGACCTACGTGATTGATGTCAGCAAGGTGGCAGAATAGGAGACCAAAATTCATCCTCCTTCCAAGAACAAGGAGACAGCTATACACCAACAAATACAGCAATGGATTAAAGGAGTAAGAGTCCAATTAAGACAAACAGAAACACAGGGAAGCAAAACAGGGAGAACTGCATAGAAAATATGAATGTGGAGACTAGGTGTGCAAAGATATGTGGAAACAACTAGAGTCTAAAACAAGGGTGGAAGCTAGCTCTGTCATCCAGTTTGCTTATGCTAGAGTAGACCCTAATGGCTTGTTCTGTGGAAAACTTTGTTGCTGCAATCCTTGGGAGGCTCTGAAACATCTGAAAACTCTCCAGAATTTACACACCAGAGTACACTGTAGAGTTCGTAGGCATGGATTTCAAGAGGAATCCCCTTGGCTACAACCTCCGCAATGGCAGAAAATGAGATGAGCATTTTCCTGGATTGTATACACCTAAAACTCCATAAGCCAATGCTGGCGTTGAGGAAAAATCCTGCCAAAGCTACTGAAGACCCTTACATTTTCCACTACTCTGATCTCAGCTCATAGAACAGCAAAGTGACAAGGTTGCTGTGACTTATCTCAAACTTGAAACAGAACACACCGCCCAGTCAGAACCCTTGCATTTCCATGCAAGTGGAGATTTTTCTCTACCCAGAATTAGTCAATAGGGTTGCAATGAGTAACTGGTTCATCATATGTGTAGACATCAACCTTAGACTAAAAGAAATACGAGCTCTAACTGGTGTGGCTCAGTGGGTTGGGCGTTGTCTGCAGAATGAAACATCATTGGTTTGATTCCCTGGGTTAAAGGTCAGTTCCCATGGTGGGGCTGTGTGAGAAGTAACCAATCGATGTATCTCTGGCACATTGATGTTTTCTCCCTCTCTTTCTCCCCATCCCCCCCAAAATAAATAAATAAAATCTTTTTTAAAATAAATAAAAACTAAAAGAAATATAAAAAACACAGAAACTACCAAAAGAACATCATAAATTTCTAATAATGTATACCCCCCATACACAAATGGAGATCTACAAATGGCTAGACAATAAAATCAAAATACTTAATTTTAATAACCTCAGTAAGTTACAAAAGAATACAAATAGAATTCAACATATTAAACCAATATAGGAACAAAAGCAAAAGCTGAGAGAGGCAGAAATCATAAAAAAGAATCAAACAGAAATTCTCAACTTGAAGAATAAAATTAATAAAGTGAAAAAATACAAAAAACATTTCAAAATCACACATGATCAAGTAGCAGAAAGAACAGGTGATCTCTAAGACAGATCATTTGAAATCATCCATGTAGGAGAGAAAAAAGAAGAAACAACTAAAGACAGCCCAGTTGAATTATTGAATGCCAGCAAGTTAATTTATATTTGCTTTATGGGAGTCCCAGAACAAGGGGAAAGTGAGAGAGAAAGAGAGAACGAAAAAAAAAAAGGGAAATGGAGAAATATAGCAAGGGAGGTGAAAAGACAGAAACTTTATTTACAGAAATAAACTGAAAAGTGACTTCTGAAATCTAATCAGATATATCCAAGTTCTTGATTCTCACAGTTCCCTGTACAGATTCAATGTAAATAGTTCACCAAGACACATTTAATGAAAATATCAAAAAAAGCAAAAGAGGCCCTCACACAGGCCGGCTCTCTCTCACCCTCTCCTTGACCCTCTCTCACCCTCACCTGTTCTCTCCCTCTCTCTTACCCTCTCTCTTCCTCGGCTCCTCTCTCTTGATCATTGAGAGATCAGCCACGCATCCCTTTTTCTCCACCGGATTCCTTTAGTCCGCGTGAATTTGTTCGTCACTTGTCTGGGGATATAGGACAAGCATTCCCTGCCAGACGGGACCGCGACAGATTTCTTGAATTTTTCCAGAATTCACTAATAAAATCTTAATTGACCATTAAAAAAAAAAAAGCAAAAGAGTACTTAGAAAGCCCAAAAAGAAAAGAAACTCACCTCACATAAGGAAACAAACCCATAAAAACAAAAGTGTTCTCAGCAGACACGATTCTGGCTATAAGTAAACCAGCCGATTACTTCAAAACACTAAAAGAAAACAACTGCCATCAACAATACTATAACCAGAAAAACCATTCCTGCAGAGACAAGAAGAAATAAAGTTTTCCAGACAAACAAAAGCTGAGGAAGTAAACTGCCACTCAACCTGACTTGTTAGAAATGCCAAAGAATGTTCTTCAAGCTAAAAGGAAAGGTTACTAAATAAAAAAACAAAAACATAGGAAAGTGTAAAACTCACTGGTAAAGCTGAGAATGGAATCAAATTAACAATACTGTATTGTATTGTATTGGTGGAATATACAATAAATAATTCTGTTATAAATGTTAAAAATTAAAAGTATTAAAAATGAGCCCTGGCTGGTGTGGTTCAGGAGATTGAGCGCCAGACTGAAAACCAAAGGGTCGCTGGTTCAATTCCCAGTCAGGGCACATACCTGGGTTGCAGGCCAGGTCCCTAGTAGGGGACATGCAAGAGGCAACCACACATTGATGTTTCTCTCCCTCTCTTTCTCCCTCCCTTCCCCTCTGCCTAAAAACAAAACAAATAAAATCTTTATAAAAAAGTATTAAAAATGACAACAGCCACAATAATTTGTTAATAGATGCACAAAGTAAAAAGATGTGAATTGTAACATCAGAAACATAAAATGCTGTGGTGTGGGGAGATACAAGGGTAAAATATTTACAAGCAATTGAAGCTTTTATCTGATTTTTAAGACTACGAGTTGTTTTATACACTGCTCATGGAAACAACAAACAAAAACCTATACAATAGATACACAAAAAAGAAAGAAATCAAAAGCATACCATTAGGAAAAATTATCAAATTGTAAAAGACATCAAGAGAAAAAGAGAAACAAGGGAACTACAAAAGAGCCAGAAAACAATGCAAAAGATCTCAAAAGTAGGTCCTTAAATAAATTCTCCAATCAAAAGACCGAGTGTGGATTTGGAAATTACTATGCTAAGTGAAATAAACCAGTCAGAGAAAGACAAATACCATATGATCTCATTCATATGTGGAATCTAATCAACAAAATAATTTAACAAACAAAATAAAACAGAAGCATAAATACACAAAACTGACAGCTGTCAGAGAAGGCGTTTAAGGGGCTGGTAAAAAAATGGTGAAGGAATTAAGAAAAATATATATATATATGTGACACACAGACATGAGTAACAGTACATTGACAGCCAGAGAAAAAGAGAAGTGGAAGGAGGTGGAAGTGGGCAAAAGGGGGATAAATGGGGACAGAAAGAGTCTTGACTTTGGGTGATGAACCATGATGTGGTATCAGGTGATGTTTTTACTGAGTTGTACACTCAAAATCTATACAGTTTAACTAACCAATGTCACCCTAATAAACAAACAAACAAAATGACAGAGTGGCAGAAGGGATAAAAACACAAAATGTAACATATGCTGCTTACAAGAGACTCACTTCACTTTTGGGGAGCAAATAGGCTGAAAGTAAAGAAATGGAAAAAATATTCCATGCAAATGGGACACTAAGAGAGAACAGGTATAGCTAAACTTCTATGAGACAAGGTAGCCTAGCTCACAAACTGTCACAAGAGACAACAGTCATTATAGAATGATAAAGGAGTCCATTCTTAAAGAGGATATAACAATTTTAAATATTAAATATTATGCACTCAACATCAGAGCACCTAACTATATTAAGGAAGTATCATCAGATCTGAAGGCAGGAAAGGCAACCCAACAGTAGTAGGAAACTCCAATACTCCCCTTTCAACAACTGGTAAATCATCCTGATCAAAAAACAAGAAGAAACTATTGAAGTCAAACTACACTTTAGCCCTGGCTGGTGTGACTCAGTGGATTGAGTGCCAGCCTGTGAACCAAAAGGTCATGGGTTCGATTCCCAGTCAGGACACAAGCCTGGGTTGCAGGCCAGATCCCCAGTTGGGGGTGTGAGAGAGGCAACCAATTGATGTATCTCTCACACACTGATGTTTTTCTCCTCTCTCCCTCCTTTCCCTTCTCTCTAAAAATAAATAAATAAAATCTTAAAAAAGAAATAAACTATACTTTAGAGCAAGCAAAGGTAATAGACATATACATAAAACATTACATCCAAATGCAGGAGAACATAGACTCTTCTCATGTATGTGAGGAACAGCCTCTACATAGATCATGTTAGACAAAGTATTTTTTTCTGATTGCAATGATATGAATGTAGAAATGAATTTTGGTGTCAAAGAAGCTGAAAAATTAAAAATATGTGGAAATTCAACAACACATTCCTGAAAAATTAACAGGTCAAAAAAAAAAAAAATCAAAAGAGAATTTAGCCCTGGTTGGTGTGGCTCAGTGGATTGAGTGTCAGTCTGCAAACCAAAAGGTGGCAGGTTCGATTCCCAGTCAGGGCACATGCCTGGGTTGTGGGCAGTGCAAACAAACCAGCCCTATCAAGAACAGTAACCAGCCAGAAAATTGGGGGAACAAGTAGTGCCCACAGTCCACATGAAAGGACAGAACACCCACTAGGAAAGGTGGGCAGAAGGAAATGCAAAGCCAAGTCCAAGTGACTGTGTAGCGTGAGGGTCTTACCCAGCGAGGATATGAGTTCAAAGTTCTCCAGCATCACATCCAGGTACAGGCATCTCTGAGCTTCATCAAGGAGGTGCCATTCATCCAGGGAGAAGTAGATGGCCACATCCTCCAAGCTCACACCCACCTGTCAGGATTAACACAAATGAAACAAGAACAGTGTCTTTCTGAGAACCCACAATCCTCCTTCTCACACATCTTTCCCATGTTTATCCTACTCCGGGCTTCCCACCTCAGAGGACACACAAGGCCCCCCATTAATCACTGTTATCGCCCTCAGCAGCAACAGCGAGGGGTAGGGAGGTGGCAAATAAATGCCATCTAAGCTCTGGGCCATGCCTGCAGAGCCTCATCCCTCCTGCCAAGCAATTCCACTGAGTCCCACAAATCATGCCACCAAGACACAGCCAAACATGGGCTTATGCTACACCCTTATATCCTCACCCCAGGTCCCCAGGACCATCAGCTCACACTTCCTCTAGTTGTGCACACCATTATGGAATGTTTATCTCCTTCACATTTTTACACCCCAGGTTCACTCCCTCAGCTCTGCCACCTTCCCGCTCCATACCACAGGGATCTCCCTAGACTCACCCATGTACTTTGCATATGGTATCCAGAGAGTGCTCAAATATTTCAAAATGATTTAGTACAACTGCAGTCCTCTGATAGATCCCACAGCTAGATAAAGCCTCGGATGAGGCTCTGAAGGTCACTTTGACTGCCTTTGATCTTTGCTTCAATGTTGGCCACCCAGAACCACATGTGAATTTCAGATATGAATAAATCCCTGACACTTCTACACTACAGAGGCCACACCACTCCAAGGACCCTCAGAATGAAGGTATCATTCCTCTCTCCATTAAAACTTCCATAAGTACCCTGCCTGATTTGTTTCCTACCCAGGCACAGTGACACTCAAAAGTGACAACATTTGCCCCAGATGTCACCTACCAGCAAGACGGAAACACTCCACACCCCATCAAAGCGTACCACAAAGTTCTGATGCATCTATACGGTAGTAACTAAGCTGAGGCTTTGTCCACAAAGTCATCTTTTCTCAATCGCTCTTCTGTCTTCAGAACTCTCATGTCCACACATCCCATGGATGCCTTAGTCGCCTGGGAGATCACCCTCTTTCCCACTCTGTTGTCACTATCACTCCTCACACTAACCTGTGTTGGTGAGGCTTAGCAACCCCAATCAAGTGACAAGGAAGGGAAACCACTCCTGGGCAGGCACCCGAGTCTTTCTGGCCTTTGCCACCGAAACCTGCACTCAATCACCGCAGCTCTACACTGATCCGCACAGGAGCCAACAACTTTTGGGTATCTCCTCCTGGATCCCCCTCCAGATTTCCAGACCTGGGTATCCAGCTGCCCACCAGATAGATGCCTCTACTCACTGGTCTCTGAAACTTCTGAGACTCTACGTGGTGAAAACAAACTTCTGGTATTGCCAAGAAAAATTATCCCACCATCAACTTCCCCAGCCCAGTTGATGGAGTGTCCCATCACTTCAACTGCTAAGACCAAAAATTCTAAAGTCATCCCCAACTCCTCCCTTTCTCTGCATCACCTACAATGTCTGAAAGTCCATTTGGCATTTCTTCAAAAATTGACCCCAGAATTTTCTTTAAAAATTTTCCTCGTCCCTTGGACACAATTCTGGTCCATCAGCACTCCTGTGGATTACAGCAGTTACGTCCCCGCTTCCCACTCTAACCCCTGTGCGGCCAGAAGGAGCCTGTAAAACTCAGGAGGAAACAACTCCTTCCTCTCATCCAAATATCTCATTGTCTCCCAAACAGGCACGAAAGTGATCGGTTGGCCGCTTTACAGATCTGATTCTAGAGCTGCTTGTTCTGTTTTAAACACACAAAAACGGAGAGACCTGCGGTACCTATTCCCAGCTCAGCGGCATGGCCTCCAAGCACTTGCACAGGCTGGTGACTCTCCCTGGGTCAACCTTCCACATCTGTTTACATTGTTGTAAACCAACGCAAGAGCCGTCCTGTTTCCTGCGCCTGCGCTCCGGACACAGGTTTGGGAGTATTCCTCGCGTCTACATATCCAAGAGACAGAAAAATACCAAGGAAAGAAAGAGTCTCAAGACACCACAGTTCCAACACTACATGGTTGTGCCACCAACAGGGAGGGCCTCAGACAACCATGTCTTGTTTAAATAAGTGGTTTTTCATCCTTCAAAACCCGTGGAAAGATGCGGACGACCACCATTCAGCTCCAGGTAAGCAGATGTCCTCTGTATCCTTGCCCAGGCCTGGAGACTGGCGACCTGCACAGCACGCTGTCTATCCTGTGGGATCAGTCTTCAAGGCTGCCTTTAAGCAGCTCTGTGACCTTGCACAAGGACCCAACTCCCTGTGCCTCACGGTCCTCATCAGCCCATCCCAGTCTGTTCTCCCTCTGAGCAGGATTTTAAAAAGCTGGAAACGCCAACCCAACCGGTGTCCCTCCTTCACAACCTTCCACGGCTCCAAGGACCCTCAGAATGAAGGTATCATCCCTCTGCCGCCCAGTCAAGAGGTGATTCCCCTTCAGACTGTTTAATACAGACAGAGGACCCCAGGTTACCCGGTCGTCCCGATCAGCGGCCCCGGCACGTGTTTACACGGGCTCCTCTGCCTGTCACTCTCTCCCACCGCCACCACACCGTGTCACCTAGAAGCGCCCCTCTGGCCTGGACGCCGGGGCCAGAGCTGCAGGACGTGCCAGGACCCCCTCACCCGAGGCTGAAGGGCTCGGCGGGGTGAGGCGGTGAGGGCCAGGGGGACGCGCACTCACCCACGCCGGGCGCCTCGGCGTGGCCGCCGCCATCGGACTCTGAGGGTGGAGCGTGGCGGGAGCTGCGGGCGAGGAAGAGGCCCCGGACACGGCGATCCCAGTCCCGGGCCTGGCGCCGGTTTCCCGGGCGGCGTGGCCGAGACTCAGGCCCGTGGCTGTGTAGCGGGGACCACCACTCTTGGGCCTTTTCAACTGGACTCCGCGAATAGATCTTCCCGAACGCCTGAGACAAAACTGACAGAATGAAATGCCCGCCAGGAGGACTGCCGAAGTCCCGCCCCACAAAAGTGGCCAAACGGAAACGCCTATTCGGAGGCTTCATTGGCTCAGCGCGGGGCATTTTACGCCCAGAATTCTGGGTAATGTAGTTCCTGCACTCCTAGGTCGGGAACCTGTATTTTCCCAGCTGACACAGGAGTGCATCATGGGTCAGATACGCCCAAAATACACTCAGTGGACAAAGTGCTTTCTAGCCTCTCCAGTGGAGATCATTGGTAGCGCAAGTTTGTTTCCGGTGCACCCACGGGCTTCCTTTAGCTGCAGGATTTGCATACCTTTCTTCAGGATCTGCTCTTTCTGACCACCAGGCATCCTGTTTCCTGATTCAGGCCATCTAGCATCTGGCTCCTTCAGGCCGAATGTAGTTGGGGAGGCTGCCGAAGTCCTTAACGCTATCTATCCTGCCTCAGTTGGACAAACTATGTAAAGTTAATGTCACAAAACAGACACTAATATTTAAGAGCATCTGTTCCTGATGCTATCAGAAGTTTCCGTTCTGCTTGTGCAGCAGATTGGCTAGAGTCAAAGCTGGATTTGATCTGATGTCTCTGGCTCTAATTATACATTTATTGCAAACAATAGAGAACGTGTTGAGAACATCAAGGACATGCAATCACAGGCATTCCACTGAGACAATGTGGGCTGGGTTCCAGATCGACCAAGAAAATATAGCAATAAAGTTAGTCACAAGAACTTGTTGGTGTCCCAGTGCACATAAAATTTATGTTTACATTACACACTACTCTAGAATATTAAGTGTGCCAAAACATTATGCCATAATAATAATATACATACCTTAATTTTAAAGTACTGTATTGATCCCTGGCTGGTGTGACTCAGTGGATTGAGCACCAGGCTCTGAACTGCAAGGTTGCCTGGTGGATTCTCTGTCAGGGCTCATGCCTGGGTGGCTGACAGGGTCCCCAGTTGGAGGCATGGGAGAGGCAATGGACTAGTATTTTTCTCATATATGAATGTCTCTCTCCCTCCCTTCTCCTCTCTCTGAAAATAAATTAAAATCTTTAAAATACTATATTGATAAAAAATGCAAACCATTATCTGAGCCTTCATTGAGTTGCAATCTTCTTTCAGGTGAAGGATCTTGCTTTTCTGATGATGAAAACGCATTATCTCTGAAGCCTAGTA
The DNA here is from genome assembly GCA_007922815.1 of Macrotus californicus. Lineage (NCBI taxonomy): Eukaryota > Metazoa > Chordata > Mammalia > Chiroptera > Phyllostomidae > Macrotus > Macrotus californicus. Next base: position 23,936 of record VMDR010010910.1, read on the forward strand.
GTGTACATACAAATAAAGCGAGGTAGGCCTGCATTTAAGAATCTGGGCCCTGGCCAGTGTGGCTCAGTTGGTTGGGGCATCCTTCCATAAATGGAAGGGTGGTGGGTTTGATTCCTGGTCAGGGCATGCCTAGGTTGTGGGTTTGGGCCCATACGAGAGACAACCAATACATATTTCTATCTCACATCAACATTTCTTTCCCTTTCTCACTCTTTCTCTCTCTCTCTCTCCGCCCCCCCCCCCTTCCCTCCATCTCTAAAATCAGTAAACATGTCCTAGGATGAGGATAGTTATAGCATCATCCTGATATGCCAAGATTGTGATTTCAACCTCCAGTCGGGGCATATACAAGAAGTAACCAATGAATGCATAAATAAGTGGAATGACAAATTAATTTTTTTTTCTCTCTCCCCCTTCCTCTCTCTAAAAAAAGTCAATCAGGAAAAAAAGAAAGTATGGGTATGCATACATGCAATAAAAATTGAAAATCAGTAGTAATCCATTAAGAAGCTTCCTCTTGTTTTAAAATTTAAAGTGGCCCTGGCTAGGTTGGTCATTTGTATGAGCATCATCCCATATGCCAAAAGATGCAGGTTTAATTCCTGATCAAGACACATACCTAGGTTCAATCCCAGGTCAGGGTGCTTATGGGAAGCAACCAATGGATGTTTCTCACTCACATTGATGTTTCTCCCTCTCTCTCTCTCCCTTCCTCTCTTTCTAAAATCAATAAACATATCCTTGTGTTAGGATTAAAAGCATAGTAATGTTTCAAAAAATTTTAAAGGGCTTCCCCACTCCAAACTTCCCCCACCCCATTTCTAAGATTGCAGCTGGTATTAAGGTGTCCGCCTCAGACCATCTTTTGCCATCCTAACAAACTGAGGATGTTGCAGGTTTTAGAAGTTCGAAAGTTTCTGACACTTTTTAATTTTTTTTAGTTTCTGACACTTTTGATCCAGAACAACCCCTCAGGCTGGTGTCCCTGTGAGGTTCCTGAGCAGTTCTGGGATATGCTCTAACAGCCATTCAGCAAATGAGATTTGCCAACAAAGGTTGAAGACTGGATTGGTACTAATACCAGCGACTTTAACTCCATTTATCAACATTAATACTTTTGACAGTTTGTTCACTCCGTTACTCTCTTGTAGAAATTGTCTGCAGTCCCAGGCAGAAGTTGTCACAGCATTTACAGGTGAAAGAATCACTATTTCTCGGCAAGGCGGTGAAATCCTGGAATCAAAAACCCTTATGTCACATTCAGATGCCCACTTTTCAAACCTTCACAGATGCTAACATTTCAGCCATCTTGGTACCCAATGTATATTTGGTACATAATCATTAATCCCAGGCACATATCACACGTTTGGAAATTCAGAATAGGCCATATCTCAGAAAATTTGGTAAGAAATGTCATGGGAACACCAGATGAAATCTGTGAATTCAAAACCTTTTTCTCAGGGTCAAATGCCCATTTTCAACACCTTCATGGATGACAACGTTGCAGACGTCTGATAGCAAATGTAAATTTACTACATAATCATAATCCCAAATACATGTTATTTTCTTTTATTTCTTTATTTATTTTAGAGAGAGGGGAAGGGAAGGAGACAGAGAGGGAAAGAAACATCATTGTATGAGAAACAGTTGCATCTCACATGCCCCCAACAGGGGACCTGGCCCGCAACCCAGGCATGTGCCCTGACTGGGAATCGAGCTGGTGACCTTTTGGTTCACAGGCCAGCACTCAATCCACTGAGCCACACCAGCCAGGGCCAAATATGTGTTATTAGAAAAAAAGAAACTGTATCTTGATAGTACATTACGTAATGTTATGGAGGAAAACAAAGAGCATTTCCATAGTGTAGTGGTTATCACGTTTGCCTAACATGCAAAGGGTCCCTGATTCTGATTCAAAACCAGGTGGAAACAACCTGTTAGTCTTTTTTGAAATGTTATGTTATGGAGGAAAACAAATTTTTTCTGGGACTGAAAGAAAAATACTTACAGAGAGCCAAATGGGATATAATCTAAGGAGTGAAAAGGCATGGGGCAACCATATCCACTTACTTAGGGCTGCCTAATATCTCCCCTCCATATTTTCTCTACACTTGTCTAAAGTTTTCTTGTTCTCATCACTGAGCAAACACACTGGGCCTCCTGATATTTATTCTAATAGATTTGTTCCCCATAAAGTGAAGAGTATAAAGATTGTGTGTTTTATTCAGTTCTTGAGTGAAACTTAAGTGTCTTGATAGCAATTCTTGGATGTGCATTTTTGATCTTTTCAGAGCATGAGTTAGAAATGGAATCTGTAGGAGTATTTTATTAACATGTTTTTGATGAAGGTGGGTGTTAAAACTTCCTGTTGAATTTAGTGAAAGCAAAACACACATAAAAAACATGCCAATAAAATATTGTAAAATGCAAATAGCAAGAGAATCAGTCAAGTAAAGAATCTCATAGCTAAAGAATAAGGATGATGTTAGAATTCAATGAGTGGCGTTTGAACTGTGCCTACAACTGTCTGTGCTTAGGGAACCTTAGCTGTGACCATTGTTATTATTCTCTTTAAAATGACCTACAATTAATTTTTCTTATATAGATTGTATCCTAAATTATGTACTTGTATCTCTCCACTAGCTAAAATTTGGAGTAAAGATCTCAGATGTGGCCCAGTGTGCTGAGCACTGCAGTGAGGGTTGGTGCTCAAGAATACTATTTTTCTTTTTTTGGTTTGTTTAACAACAGAAATTTATTTTCTCATCCTGGCTAGGGTGGCTCAGTGGATTGAGAGCGGGCCTGTGAACCAAAGGGTCACCGGTTCCCTTCCCAGTCAGGGCAAATGCCTGGGTTGCAGGTCAGGTGCCCAGTAGTGGGTGCTTGAGAGCAACCATACATTAATGTTTCTCTCTGTCTCTTTCTCCCTCCCTTCCACTCTCTCTAAAAATAAATAAAATCTTTAAAAAAAATGTATTTTCTCATAGTTCTGGAGGTTAGAAATCCAAGATGGAGGTGTTGGCTGGTTTAGTTTCTGCTGAAGACTCTCTCCTTGGCTTGGAGATGGGCTGTCTTGCTTCTGTGTTCTCACGTGGTCTTTTCTCTGTGCACATGCATCCCTGGGGTCTCTTCCTCTTCTTGTAAGGACACTAGTCACATAGAGTTAGGGACCCAACACTATAAACTCACTTAAAGTTAATTCCTCTTAAAGCCTCTATGTCCAAATATAGTCACTTTCTAAGGTACCGGGGGTTAGGATTTCAACATATGAATTTTGGAGGGGACACAGGTTAGTCTACATGACACTTTACTACAAGGTCCCTGTTTTAGAGAGGCTTATGGTATAATAGAGGGATACAGTGAAGGAAACAAAAGTTTTTATGACTCACTTGACAAAGGATAAATCACTTCCTTTCTCAATTCCTCAGTATTTCAAAAACACTATTTTTCAACCCAGAGGTTTCTGGTATAGACACAATAAGACTGGAAAGAAGGACGTGGGTCCAGAATATGGTCAGGACTGAAAGGCAGATGTGATGAGCACCATTGTCTCATATAGTCAGTAGGGATATAGATGACAGATCATATGGGCAGTGGGTCCCTTGCATGAAACAGAGGTGAGCACTCGCCCAATGAGACTAAGATCCTATAGGTCTTCAGCATCACTTTCAAATATAAGGTCCTAGAATTCATATCCAGTTGTCCCCTCTCCTGCTAGGTGAATGTCAGTGTCACATACGAACAACACTCGAAGAGTCAAACTGAGGCATCAAATTCACCAGAGTAAATGGAATCAGAGCCTGACACCCAAAAGGTGGGTGAAGGTGCAGAGACCCAGCCCAAATTACTGAGGTCTCCTGAGGGCCAAACTCCATGCTGGGATGAAAGGAAAGGCAGACAAATTGTAACTCACTTTCAAAGGAGGTTCCCCTGGAGAAACCACTGAAGCGGACAGATGATGGTGTTCCAGTGAACACTTGGGGCAGAGGGTAAGAGCTCTGAGATGTTTAGCGGGGAAAGAGAAAAGTCATGAAAACTGCACCATTGGAAAGCAGCTTTAGCTGAGCCTCCCTGGTCCTCACAGTGTACCTGCCCCAGTGAGGGCTTTAGATACGTGGTACAGATTGTCCCTGGCTCTGGAGTCAGAATCCCAAGTTGGAATCCAGCTTTTGAACCTGACAAATTGTTTGCCATGTAAACTTGGAGAACTTACTTTCTCTAATCCTGGATGTTCCCAGAAATTTATTAGTTTCCACTCCCCAGGTTGTATTAAAAGAGAAATGCTCAAAAAGCAAACCATGGAATCCTGGCAACAAGCATTCAGTTTGTTACTCCTAATTAATCCTCAGAGGACAAGGTAAGCACCATCATCAGCAGTGTGCATGTCACAATCAGCCAACTGAGATTCTGGGAGCTCTAGGGAGTCACCTAGACATTCCCCGGTGGGGACCTCACATGGAGACCTCAGTACCTACAGTGCCTTCCTTCCTGCTGCCTTCCTTCTCAAAAGCCCTATTTCTTAATCAAATATACTTCCCCAAATAATGTGCTTGTGGGCATTGGGGGAGAGGTACCTGGCCTGAGAATGACTCTGCAGGTGGAAGTGGGAGTTACCACAGGCCAGACAGGCTGGAGACACAGCTGCTCCACTGCACATGGGCTCCTTAGTACTTGACCTACTCCAATAGCTCAGGGACTAAGACATACCTTATATTCATTTTATAGAGGAAAAAACACTAAAGCCCAGTCTAGAAGGAGAGGTCTTTTGCCTGTGACTCCCAGTAAAATTCACAAATCTGGGATTTAAATACAGGGTGCCTGGCCCAGGGCACGGCGAGTCTGATCAATTTCACTCTGCACTGAGCATGGGACTCCAAATACCTTTTTATCCTGATGCTATCTGGACAACCTGAGGGGCCCGTTCCAACTGAAGTACCCCCATGACGGCAGACCTGAAAGTAGGAGAACACTACGAAGCAAGGATTTATTGTATTATTGAATGTATGGACTTCTGAAAGTGGTGGACAATGTTAATAGTGTGGGCTAAAATTAAATGTTCATTACATTGTGCATAGCATTAGAAATTTTAAAAATATTAGAACATACTATTCCAAAATAAAAAATTTATTGCATAAAGCAAAAAAAGCTATAACATGAATGAAATTCCAATATGCACCTTTGTTGTTTCACTTTTCCTTAAATTGCCAAAATTCATATGATTAGGCAGAACATGTGATCAGACATTTTCTAAAAATTCAGGGATAGCAAATACACATCTGAATAAAAGCTCTTTATAAAGGTTACAGATGAGCAGCCAGATGAAGAGATACAGAGTGTGAGGTCTGTGAAGGTCCCAGGCATAGGAGCTTCTGTCCCCATGAAGTTAGGGTACATCATTCTCCCCAGACTTGGAGGTATTCAGCCACCGAAGCTCTCTGAACCCACTTTCTACTGGTATGTTTATGGGGCTTCCTCAAACAGGCATGGTTGATTATCAACTTTACTTCTAGCCCCTTACCCATCTCTAGACATGTGGGGTGGAGATGAACATTCCAACCAGAGTCATCTCGACAGAACAAAAGATGCTTTGAATGCTGTTATCACTTAGGAATTTACAAGGGTTTCAGGAGCTCTGTGCCAGGAGCTGGGGGCAGAGACCAGTGCATATGTATTTTCTATATCTCACAAGGTCATATGGCCAATCTCAAAAGGAAACAT